>CM061133.1:70551990-70579008 GCA_030789695.1 Scilla litardierei | reverse complement strand
CAGGTCCCTGTAACCACAACAGAATAGCAATAATAACACAAGGCGAGACTGAAATAAAATTCCACTTCTCACAAAAATTGTCCAACATCAAGAAAATTCCAACATCCAGAAAAGCCACCAGGCTAAAAGAAAAGAGTCCAAGGCCCAGAACAAGGCCAACAAAAGAATACGACATAACAAAGTATAGGTGCTACGCACCGAATACAAAACAACTGTCTAACAAAAGTAAAACACACGATGACACTAGGACTGGTCCCCAGTGTCCACGTGCTCCCCGTCAAACACAAGCTCGGGCTCGGCGTCAGCAAACACCTCGTCCTCAACAAGGTACTCGGGCTCAGGATCTAACATGTGTCACCCAAAAGAGTAAAGGGGCACATGTCAGCAAGTCTAAAAGACTTGGGCAAGGAAACTGAAAGTAGGCAACTAGCAACCTAGCAGTTTAGTATGCATGACATGGCAGTTAAGTATGATGCAACAGTTTAAAAGAGAGGCAAGCATGCACAATGTAGCAAAAGCTACCAAATCACTAATCACTTATCATTTAACGCTTATCACTTAACACTTATCACTTATCACTTATCACTTAGTGCATAGAGAGTCCACCTGCTGGCCAGCTCGTGGCTCAGTCCGCTTATCTCTATCACTATTATTCATGTATCACTGTTTATCACTTAGTGCATAGAGAGTCCACCTGCTGGCCAGCTCGTGGCTCAGTCCGCTTATCTCTATCACTATTAATCACTTGAACACTAGAGATTTCACATGCTGGCCGGAGTGGCGGATCAGGCCACTCGACTCAGTCCGCTTATCTCTTACCCCACCCATATGTGTCGAGCGTTGGGGTTTCCAACTACAGGGCTCGCTTCTGGAACACGAGCCAGGAAAATAATAGCATTGTAGCGCGTGCTACACAATCACGATGACAATCAAAATGCAATGCTAGGAACAGATAATTGCATACCGTTAATTGAATTCAAACGTGACAGGCAAGATGCAATGACATGAACATATTCGCGTACCGTTAATGGAAAGTAAATATGACATGGTAATTGTGCAACATGATATATGCCGGAACTAGCTTCGTTGTCAAGCTAGTTTCCCAATTTGCGCCTAGGCGAGTATCATTTCGTCGCCTAGCCTCTTTTACGCCTACATTAAGCAATTAGCCTAAAACATGGCCTAAACCCTAAGTGGCAAGTTTCACTTGCCTAGCACCGGGGATGACGACCACTTCGTCACACGGATGTTATCTACGGGGGAAAACGCTGTTATGGGGGAAACAACATCAAACACATGAAATTAATTAGGGTTTTCATAAAATTATAAATAGGTTAAGAAAACAACGGTAGATCGATTTCTTACCAAGAGGAGACGGAAGAAACACTCCGGAGAACCCTAGGATCAGATCTGGAAAAGATTGGAGAAGTTTGGAGAAACTAGGGTTTTGGGGGATTTGGGGATTTTGATGGGTTTTGGTGAGATTTTGGGGAAGATGAGAGGTGGATGGAGTGAATGGTTGGATTGGATGATGATTCTAGGGCTTGGAATGGAGGAATGGAGCTTGGAGGAAGATGGGGGCTGAAGGGGGAAAGATTTTAGGGTTTTGGGTCGTGTTTGGGGAAGAAGAAACGTTTGGGAGGGGTATTTATAGGTTGAGCCGGCGGCTGCCCAGAAATTAGGGTTTTAACACAGACTAGTCGGTCAAAGAGCAACCACTGACCGACTAGTTTGGCAACTAGTCGGTCGGTCGACCAACGCAGACCGACTAAGTGTAAACAGTAACTCCTGAACGAAAAATAGGATTTAGAGTTAGTCGGTCCATGAACAAATACTGACCGACTAGTTTGGCATCTAGTCGGTCGATGAACGTTCTTAGACCGACTAAGAGTAAACAGTAACTGATACAAAAATAAGATGATGAGTTAGTCGGTTCAAGAAGCATCGTTGACCGACTAGTTTGCAACCTAGTCGGTCAACCAACGTTCTTAGACCGACTAACGATAAACAGTAACTCCTGAGAAATTTAGAAAGCTAACTAGTCGGTCCAAGAAGGATTGCCGACCGACTGGATCGTCATCTAGTCGGTCGGTGGCCCTTCTTACACCGGCTAATGAGCACAGAAAAGTACCGATACGGAGCGCGAGGCCCCGGCATCGATTCCTAAGACTCATAGGCTTGATCTAACAGTTAGATACGACCGTTATGAAGTCCGTCACGAGTGACATACTTCGAAATCGACAATACTACGGAAGAAGCGAGAAAATACGACGAATCGATAGAAAATGAAATCTACGGAGACGAAAACCACACAAGAGGAGAAAATCCACCAAAACATATATTATATTATATTAAATCCAGATTCATGAAAAGCAGTCGTTACATCCTCCCCAACTTAAGAAAAATTCCGTCCTCGGAATTTCCAAAAACTCACGAGTCCGGAAACAAAAGTGGGAAACGCTCTCGCATCTCATCCTCATTCTCCCAAGTAGACTCCCCAGGTGAACCGTGTCGCCACATCACCCTCACAAGATTGATAATCTTGTTCCGAAGCGATTTCTGACGCCTGTCCAGAATCTGCACTGGATACTGGTCATACGTCATATCGGGGCGAACGGTAATCTCCGAAAAATCCACCGCATGAGACGGATCGTTAATGTATCGACGAAGCTGCGACACATGGAAAACATCGTGAACTCCTTCCAAAGACGGCGGCAAGGCCAAGCGATAAGCTACCTCGCCAACCCTCTCCAAAACGTCAAATGGTCCAATGTATTGCGGGCTCAACTTTCCACGCTTCCCGAAACGAATCACACCACGATTCGGGGAAATCTTCAAGAACACATGGTCGCCTGGCTGAAACTCCAAAGGACGACGTTTAGCATCCGCCCAATGCTTAAAACGGTCCTGAGCAATCCTCAACCTCTCCTGAATATTCCTGACGATCTCCACGGCCTCCACGATCATCTCAGGTCCCAACAACTCCCGATCACCAATGTCATCCCAACTCAATGGCGATCGACATTTCCTCCCATAAACAGCGGCGAAAGGCGCCATGCCAATACTCGCCTGGAAGCTGTTGTTGTAAGAGAACTCCACCAAATGTAGATGGTCCTCCCACGAACCCTTGAAATCCAACATGCACGCCCTCAGCATGTCTTCCAAAATCTGAATCATCCTCTCGGACTGGCCATCCTTCTGCGGATGGTACGCCGTGCTGAAACTCAGACGCGTACCCAAGCTCTTCTGCAAACTCTGCCAGAACTGAGATGTGAACCTCGTGTCTCTGTCCGACACGATACTCACGGGGACTCCGTGAATTCGCACAACCTCCTGCACGATTCACGTTACATCACTATCCAAACTAGGAAAAGGAAATAAAACGGAGAGTAAAAGAATTTTACCTCCATATATCTCCTCGCTAGCGCCTCAGTGGACTGTCCCACTCGGAACGGAATAAAGTGCGCAGATTTGGTCAATCGATCTACGATCACCCAAATCGCGTCATTCTGCTTCGGACTCCGAGGTAGTCCAGTCACGAAATCCATAGTGATGTGCTGTCACTTCCACTCCGGAATCGGAAGCGGTTGTAGCAACCCGGCCGAACGCTGATGCTCCGCCTTCACTTGCTGGCAAACCAAGCACTTGGCTACACTCCGAGCCACGCTCCTCTTCATACCATGCCACCAATAATTCAGACGAAGATCCTGGTACATCTTGGTGCCACCAGGATGCACAGAATACGGCGAACTGTGTGCCTCCACCATCAACTCCTCTCTGATATCCCCAGCTGGCACACACAACCTGGCTCCAAACCTCAGCGAGCCATCCTCATGAATCAAAAAGTCAGTCCGCAGACCGGCTTCCACCATCTCCCGAATCCTTACCAGCCTCGGATCCTCGGCCTGGCCAGCCTTAATCCGATCTACGATCGTCGACTGTACCTGCATGTACATCAACGAAGAAGCCTCTCCAGGAAGAACAATCTCCACACCAGACTCGCAAAAATCCTGCTGCAATCTCCACTGCGAGGTCAAAATCATCACCGCTGGCAGCCTACTCAAAGCATCCGGAACCACATTCACCTTGCCAGGGTGAAACTGCAAATCAATATCATAATCTGCCATAAGCTCCAACCATCGACGCTGTCGCATGTTGAGCTCCTTCTGAGTGAAAATATACTTCAAGCTTTTGTGATCGGTGAAAATCTTCACTTTCTCACTCAGCAAGAAGTGCCTCCAAATCTTAAGAGCAAACACAACGGCAGCCAACTCCAAATCATGCGTCGGATAATTCTTCTCATGAACCTTAAGCTGACGAGACGCATACGCCACAACATGTCCGTGCTGATGCAACACACAACCGAGACCCTTGCCAGAAGCATCGCAAAAGATCTCAAATCCACCGCTGCGATCAGGCACGACAAGAATAGGGGCACTCGTCAACCTCTCCTTCAGAACACCAAAAGCACTCTCACAATCACCCGACCAAACAAAAGCAACATCCTTCCGCGTCAACCTGGTCATCGGCTCAGCAATATGAGAAAAGTCCTTAATGAATCGCCGATAGTAACCAGCAAGTCCAAGGAAACTCCGAATCTCAGATGCAGACGACGGAACAGGCCACTCCCTGATGGCCCGAATCTTCTCGGGATCCACTGAAATACCATCTCCAGTCACCACATGCCCGAGAAAAGCAACTCGATCCAGCCAAAACTCGCACTTCGAAAACTTAGCATACAAACGATGCTTCCTCAAAATCTCCAACACCGTCCTCAAGTGCGAGGCATGCTCTTCCTCCGACTTTGAATAGATCAGAATGTCGTCAATAAAGATAACGACAAATTTATCCAAAAAGTCGTAGAAAATCAGGTTCATCAGATTCATGAAAACTGCGGGCGCGTTAGTTACGCCAAAAGGCATAACCACGAACTCATAGTGTCCATACTTCGTCCTGAACGCTGTCTTCGGAACATCTCCCTTCTTCACCTTCAACTGATGGTAACCACTCCTCAAATCCAATTTAGAAAACACCCTCGAACCTCCAAGCTGATCAAAAATATCATCGATGCGAGGCAACGGGTATTTATTCTTAATGGTCACCGCATTCAACTCCCGATAGTCCACGCACATTCGACGCGAACCATCCTTCTTCTTAACCAGCAACACCGGTGCTCCCCACGGAGACACGCTAGGATTAATATAACCCTTCTGCAACAGCTCATCCAACTGCTTCCGCAACTCTTCCAATTCTGCAGGTGCCATACGATACGGCGCCTTCGAAATCGGCTGCGCACCCGGAACAAGATCGATAGAAAATTCCAAAGCCCGATCAGGTGGCAAACCAGACATCTCCTCGGGGAAGACGTCGCCAAAATCTCGCACCACAGCTGGCCACTCCAGCTCCATCTGCATAGCCACAGCCTCCACCGGCCTGGCCCGAAATCTGACAGGACCAAGCGAACTGCTACCACGACTGAACTCAAACACTGGATGTCCGGGAATCTCGAACACCACCTTCTTCCTCCTGCAGTCAATCGTAGCATAGAAGCTCGCAAGCCAATCCATCCCAAGAACTGCATCATAGTTGATGATGTCGTGGACAATGAAATCAGCGAAAAGCTCATGTCCACAGACCACCAACGAGCAAGAATTGCAACCACGATGCACCGAGACCACACCATTCCCTGTGACGATATTCCAACTCTTGGGGAGAGGGGACGTCGACAAGGAATGCCTCTCCACGAAGCTCCGAGAAATAATGCACATCGATGCACCAGAGTCAAAGAGGTCTCGTGCAGGAAATGTGCAAACCAAAATCACACCTAATCAAGCAATTAACAATCAAATCCTAGTCTAGCAAACAAGCAAGTTCAAGCAAACAGCATAATCTAGCAATCAAGACCAAATAGGAAAGTAATAGCTAGAATGAGGATTACCTGCGATAACCTCATCCACAGCCTCGCTCTCCGCAGCGGTCATCAGAAAAGCCTGCCTTCTCGACGGAACAGCCTGCCGAAAAGCCTGCCCCTGCGGAACAAGAGCTGCTCCACGTCCAGCAGGAACAGACGCTCGCTGCTGCAACGGCTGAGCTGCAACAGGTGCCCTCCAAGGCTGCTTCAACCTCGGGCACTCCCTGATGGCATGGGAGGGATCTCCACAAGCAATACATTGCCCCAAGAACTTCCTACACGACTCCTTAACATGGCCCTCCCTGCCACAGAAATGGCAAGTCCTCCGAACGGGCCCTCCTGGCCTCTTAAACTGAGCAGACTGAGTAGGCCTGAATCCAGGTCTAACCACAGCCCTCGCTTGTTCCACAGGCCTCTTTCCAGCACCAACAACAGACCCCCTCCTCTGGTTCATGAGCAGCTCCTGCCTCTTGGCAGCGACCAGAACCTTCTGATAAGACTCCCGGTCAGAAGAGGTCACAAAACTCTGGAGCTCCGAAGCAAGCCCCTGCAGGAACCTCTGAGCTCTCTCCTCAGCGTCCTGCACCATCTTCGGCACAAACCGACTCAGCCTCATGAACTCTTGGTGATACATGTCCACCGACGAGTTCCCCTGCTTCAAATCGATAAAACGTTGCAGCATCTCCTCCTTGGCAGCCTTCGGGAAGAACTCACCCTCAAATCTGGTCTTGAAGGTAGCCCAAGCTATCGGCTCCACCAACAACTTCTCTTCTGCATCCCACCAATTCCTGGCGTTATCCTTCAGCTGCCTCTTCGCCAAATCAACCCATCCAGCCGGAGTGATCTTGGCCATCTTCAGATTGTCCTCGATGTTCCGAATCCACTCATCGGCAGCCAGAGGACCCTCAGAACCATCAAAATATGCGGGACCCAGCTCCCGAAATTGCTTCGCTCCTGGCTCAGAGCGAGGGGCATCCGGAAGAGCCCGGGCAGCTCAAGCGAGCGGAGCATTCTGGACTTGCAGAAGCATGCCCTGCTGCACTTGCATCATCTGCAGCATCATCCGCATCATCTCACCACTGGTGGGTTCCCGCTCAGGCTCCTCATCATGAGGGAGCGCACCACTACCCCCACCACGGGTGAAACGCCTTCCTGCCATCTAGTGACACAGAAAACGAATCAGATTAGACTCATAGCTTATGACTCGGACGTCGAACTTAGTTTATTGGACATTCTAATATTATTATCGCTATTCCAAAAATCGCAGTTACAGAAGGACCTGCATGGGCCACCACTAAAACCTGTCACGACCCGCTTCCCTGGAATGGAGGCGAGACGTGAAAAGGTCCGCACGGGAGTGGAGCTGTGAAGCCCCAAACCCGATAAGCGTCCACAATACATAAACAGGTCCCTGTAACCACAACAGAATAGCAATAATAACACAAGGCGAGACTGAAATAAAATTCCACTTCTCACAAAAATTGTCCAACATCAAGAAAAGTCCAACATCCAGAAAAGCCACCAGGCTAAAAGAAAAGAGTCCAAGGCCCAGAACAAGGCCAACAAAAGAATACGACATAACAAAGTATAGGTGCTACGCACCGAATACAAAACAACTGTCTAACAAAAGTAAAACACACGATGACACTAGGACTGGTCCCCAGTGTCCACGTGCTCCCCGTCAAACACAAGCTCGGGCTCGGCGTCAGCAAACACCTCGTCCTCAACAAGGTACTCAGGCTCAGGATCTAACATGTGTCACCCAAAAGAGTAAAGGGGCACATGTCAGCAAGTCTAAAAGACTTGGGCAAGGAAACTGAAAGTAGGCAACTAGCAACCTAGCAGTTTAGTATGCATGACATGGCAGTTAAGTATGATGCAACAGTTTAAAAGAGAGGCAAGCATGCACAATGTAGCAAAAGCTACCAAATCACTAATCACTTATCATTTAATGCTTATCACTTAACACTTATCACTTATCACTTATCACTTAGTGCATAGAGAGTCCACCTGCTGGCCAGCTCGTGGCTCAGTCCGCTTATCTCTATCACTATTATTCATGTATCACTGTTTATCACTTAGTGCATAGAGAGTCCACCTGCTGGCCAGCTCGTGGCTCAGTCCGCTTATCTCTATCATTATTAATCACTTGAACACTAGAGATTTCACCTGCTGGCCGGAGTGGCGGATCAGGCCACTCGACTCAGTCCGCTTATCTCTTACCCCACCCACATGTGTCGAGCGTTGGGGTTTCCAACTACAGGGCTCGCTTCTGGAACACGAGCCAGGAAAATAATAGCATTGTAGCGCGTGCTACACAATCACGATGACAATCAAAATGCAATGCTAGGAACAGATAATTGCATACCGTTAATTGAATTCAAACGTGACAGGCAAGATGCAATGACATGAACATATTCGCGTACCGTTAATGGAAAGTAAATATGACATGGTAATTGTGCAACATGATATATGCCGGAACTAGCTTCGTTGTCAAGCTAGTTTCCCAATTTGCGCCTAGGCGAGTATCATTTCGTCGCCTAGCCTCTTTTACGCCTACATTAAGCAATTAGCCTAAAACATGGCCTAAACCCTAAGTGGCAAGTTTCACTTGCCTAGCACCGGGGATGACGACCACTTCGTCACACGGATGTTATCTACGGGGGAAAACGCTGTTATGGGGGAAACAACATCAAACACATGAAATTAATTAGGGTTTTCATAAAATTATAAATAGGTTAAGAAAACAACGGTAGATCGATTTCTTACCAAGAGGAGACGGAAGAAACACTCCGGAGAACCCTAGGATCAGATCTGGAAAAGATTGGAGAAGTTTGGAGAAACTAGGGTTTTGGGGGATTTGGGGATTTTGATGGGTTTTGGTGAGATTTTGGGGAAGATGAGAGGTGGATGGAGTGAATGGTTGGATTGGATGATGATTCTAGGGCTTGGAATGGAGGAATGGAGCTTCGAGGAAGATGGGGGCTGAAGGGGGAAAGATTTTAGGGTTTTGGGTCGTGTTTGGGGAAGAAGAAACGTTTGGGAGGGGTATTTATAGGTTGAGCTGGCGGCTGCCCAGAAATTAGGGTTTTAACACAGACTAGTCGGTCAAAGAGCAACCACTGACCGACTAGTTTGGCAACTAGTCGGTCGGTCGACCAACGCAGACCGACTAAGTGTAAACAGTAACTCCTGAACGAAAAATAGGATTTAGAGTTAGTCGGTCCATGAACAAATACTGACCGACTAGTTTGGCATCTAGTCGGTCGATGAACGTTCTTAGACCGACTAAGAGTAAACAGTAACTGATACAAAAATAAGATGATGAGTTAGTCGGTTCAAGAAGCATCGTTGACCGACTAGTTTGCAACCTAGTCGGTCAACCAACGTTCTTAGACCGACTAACGATAAACAGTAACTCCTGAGAAATTTAGAAAGCTAACTAGTCGGTCCAAGAAGGATTGCCGACCGACTGGATCGTCATCTAGTCGGTCGGTGGCCCTTCTTACACCGGCTAATGAGCACAGAAAAGTACCGATACGGAGCGCGAGGCCCCGGCATCGATTCCTAAGACTCCTAGGCTTGATCTAACAGTTAGATACGACCGTTATGAATTCCGTCACGAGTGACATACTTCGAAATCGACAATCATACGGAAGAAGCGAGAAAATACGACGAATCGATAGAAAATGAAATCTACGGAGACGAAAACCACACAAGAGGAGAAAATCCACCAAAACATATATTATATTATATTAAATCCAGATTCATGAAAAGCAGTCGTTACACATTCGCAACGAACGGAAAAAAAATATGTGGAAAAAAATTTTTAGAGTCGTGCTGCTACCGTGTTATAAATCAACTACTAGGGGAGGAACCCCCAGCCCTTTATTTATAGGCATGGTAGGAGAGTACAAAGATAGAATACATTGATATGTGCGTATCTCAAAGATACCCGCAATCCTAACCGACGCCGGTTATTTCCATTCACAACAACTCCATCTTAAATGAAAATTTTCTCATAGTCCTATTTGAACGTGAGGCTTCATCAGCACCTTGAAATTCAATACACACACCATGTTTACTTTGTGTTTGTCTACAATTAAGAAGGCGTCTCAATCATATTTTTTGTGGTTAACCATCATCTTAGAAGGTAACTTTTCTGCTTTATGATCAGCTAACTCGATTACATCCATTACATAGAGAATAATTCAGCATTGGTTAGAAAACTAAAGAACTTAAAAAAAATAAGAAATCCTTTGAAACTCCAATTGCTCAGTAATTTAATTTTTTTCTTATTCTTCTGGGTGCCTTTCTTGATTGTTGACTTAACACTACCTTTATCTGTATTATGGAAGCATGAAAATGGATCCATCGCCTCATTACTGAAACTAGTTTTTATGACAAAAGAAAATTTCAAATAAGAAAATAAATGCAAGTTATGGAAGGTAAATTTTATCCAGTTTTATGTTATCACCTATTTTATCAAAAATACAAAATTCTTATGAAAATCTCTCAAAACCCCTCAAAACCCCTACAAATTTTGCCAAAAATATGTTGACAAAATTGGATCCAAAATCCCTTATTTATATTAAACCATAAAATCATAGTCAAACCGAACTACTATCCATAATTATTATTCAAACTATACTCTTAATAACAAGATACTCACATGATGTGATTTTGGATAAACTATTAACCACTTTAGGATTTTCTCCATAAGAGTTCAAATGAATCATTATGAAGCGTGCTTAAAATGTGGTGGTTCTATGCTTAGTAAAAGTTTTCAATCCGGATGACATGATTTTCATCGTATTTACCTGTTTCATTACATGTTAGAGAGAATATTTTTAATGTTATGATCCCTCTAGTCATTTAAGATTCAACTTAACCTTAATAATATTCTTGATCTATGTCTATGGTTTCCAAATTTCCATGAATGTCTGTCATTATTGATATTCTCAAGGGCACCAATTTGGATAGTGACAATTATAAGTCATGGAATAAAAAGATTCAATATCTCCATAATGTCAATGACTACCTAGATGCCATCATACAACTAGTGGTAACTTCTGCATGCAACACTATAACTAATGTGCAAAGATATAAAGATGCTTAGAAATGAGACATCGATGTTTGCTTCCACATGCTTAGTTGCATGCATGGTGTGTTGAATATTGAGTCACCCCAAATGAGTTTTGATGATGAGAAAACATATTGGTAATGTTGTTATGAGTGTAGTTATTTATATGATGAGCAAACATGAAAATCAATGATTTATGGAGTCAAAAAAGATAATGGAGTTTAAAGGAACCAAAACAAAAGGATGAGCTTAATGACAACATCAAAAAAGCTTAAGAGAATGTAACTTTTTGATGTATTTTTTTAATCTTAATAGACTGTTAAAGTCTTTGTTGAGAGCGCACGCACACACACACACTTAAAAACACTTTATAAATGTTTACACTTAGGAACACTTTACACATGTTTTAAAATATTTTTAAAATCATTTGTAAGGGTAAACTAAGTCAAAAACATCGGTTGACTGGTCGACTAGACAGATATGTAGTTGACTGGGGTAGTCTGTGATAGTGGCTATGCAAGTATAAAAAAACTAGTCCATCCATGTTATGGAGTAGTCGACTAGTACCAACATTATTGTATGTTTTGGCCATTATGCCCAATATTGTTTTGCTGATGATCACCCCATTATGTAATTGCTAATGACTCTACATGTTTAGTCTCAGATTAACAATTGAATATCTTGATGAGGAGACAACACATTAGGTGATGGGTTGATAGATTCAAGGCTATGGAGCAAAAGCTTTGCATGAAGATGAAGAATTCAAGTGTAATTTAACATTTTCTTCATGTATTTTTGCTTTTCGTTATAGCATGTTTGTAAGCCTTGAATAGATGCACACACACACACACACACACACACACACACACACACACATGAATCATTTCCATCTTGGAGTTTCAAAGATTTAGTCTAGAACCCATCTCATTTGATCACATGCCCAAAACACTCTTTATAGTGTCTTTAGTGCCGGATCAAACGTCTGGTAACTCTTCACCAGATGTCTGGTGTGTTAGCTTATAGATTGCTAGACATAGCCTTAGTCTGAAGTTCATTGACTAGACATTTGAACAGTGGTTCAGACGTCTGGCTGGTGAACTTAAGATGATTGTACAGTGGGTTGAGTTTTTGTGAACTATCTGTTTTTCTCACCCACATTTCTTCTGACGTCCGATGAAGGATAAGCCGACGGCAGAACAGTTGATCATCTGTCTAATAATCCTTATTTAGATGACTGGTTGTTGGGAGACTTAACCTGGAAGACTGGACAACATTTTTCTTGTGTCCATCTCTAATGTCAATCCTATGATGTTTTGTTCCCAGACATCTGAATAGTTGATCAGCCTTCTGGGAACACTTCACCAGATGTCGGATGACTAGATTTTATGCCTGTTTATAGCTGTTAGACTACGGTTTTCTGGGTTGGTTTTCTTGGATTCAATGCAATTTTAGGGTCCTATTTAAGACCCATTTGAGCTGCATTTTGGCACTAATGATTATCATATAGAACTCATTTTAAGAGCCAAATCCAAGAGCATTTTCCTTCTCTCATTCCCTCTTACAATCTTAAGGGTTATGCATTGATCTTGCATCAAGGGGAGAAAGTTTCCAAGTGCACGCAAGCTTCAATTTTAGAACTTTGGTAGTTTCACGCATCATGGCTTTATATTCACAACAGGTAAATCTATGCAAGGCATAGTTAAGATTGTTGTTCGCTTTCGCAATAGTGATCAAATTTATACCGCAAACGCACGGTGTTGTTGTAGCGCAAACGGGTCCTCCACTAGGAGGCGAAGGTTGAGTATTGGTTTACTTCACGGTTTATTAGCGGATCGATCACGATAACAGGTCGTCCACTGGGTGGTGAAGGTTGAGTATTGGTTTACTTCAAGGTTTATTAGCTACGCGGATCGATCACGATAAGCATGCAAATATTGAATGAGATTATCAAATATGGAAAAGGCTCTAGGACCGGGTATCACCGCTATGGAATTTAAATTTGGATTAATTTTGGTTGATCGGTGGTTGAAATCATGAGATAGTGCGAGGATGTCTAACCTAAGGGCATTCTCTTACCTACCACTTCCGTGATGCAATGATAGAATAGTCCCTTATGTTATCACATGCCCCTACTTCCGTGATGATATGATAGCTCTACCTACCCCATGTACAAGCCAACTTTTGTTGGTCATCGACATGCGATATGTGCATTACGCTCAACAAATGTTCCCAATCTTTCTCCATGCCACTTCCGTGGATATGATTCTGATATATGTTAGGAGGGCTCTAATCTACGCCCAACACTCATTGGCGACATGGATAGTATAGATCGGTGTAGGGATTGAAAACCCTAGATTAGCCCTAACTTCCACTAGCGACTAACCTATTAATCCATGAATGGAGAGATCAATTTACAACAACAATAATCATCCTAGCATACTTCTAATCATCATTCATGCAACAACCCATCAACATTATATCAATCCATAGAATAATTACAATATGACTCAACCCATGGCCCTATATGATGATTACTTATAATCCATCAAAAGAAACACAGTTAGATTAAATGGATGATACATTTCAATAATGGAGAGCAGATAAAAATAGATATCTATACTGTGCCCAATGAAAGATCGCAAAGAAAACTATAATTAAACTAAAATCCAAAACCAAGAGTATAAGAACAAAGGGAATTAAAGATTGTTGCAGAGAGTATTAAAACAAGTACACCTGAGAAATTCCCTGAAACCCCCCAAAAAGTCTGGAAAAAGGCATCCTCCCTGAACAAGGAAGAAGAAAGGTATTTATACCACAGAAAAATCCCCAAAAACTACAAGTTTACCTCTTGGCAGTGCTAAAAACTAGCCAGAATACCCTAGGTGACGCGGGTCACGTCGGATTTGACGCGGCCGCATCGCCTACATGGTCAAAAAAACCATGTTCTGTGTCTTTATTGACGCGGCCGTGTGAAATTCCACGTGATTGTGTCGATCTACAGTTTTGCTCCTTTAGAAACTCCTCCAAAATGGTCGCGTTGGTGACCGTTTGCGGCCTTCAGCTCCGTGGTGCGACGTGGTCGCATCGAATTCTTACGCGACCGCATCGATGGTCTTTTTCCTTCTCTTTTGCAACATGGCGACGCGACCGTGTGGAAATGTCCATGCGACCATGTCGTTGCTGCTTCCAGTTTCTATTGGGATGTCCTGACGACACGACTGCATGGTTCTTGCCATGTGGTTGTGTGTGGCATGCCTCTTCTTCGTTCCTTTAGGCTATTTGAGCTCTTGTTTGCTTCTCGATTCGTTCTAATGCTTTTGCCTCTGCCATAGGGTCCAGATATTCTTCATTTATACATGCAATATGCATAAGAGACCAAAAGAGTTAAAAGGAAATAAAAAGTGGGAGAAATGATATGGAATGGGCCATGAAGTGATACGAGATGCAATGGAATAATGCATGAAATATATACAAAATGAGCACTCATGAAAATCCCCCAAGCTAACGTCTTCCTTGTCCTCAAGGAAGACATGAGTAGAGATTAGAGATATTCAAGCAAGCATGCAAATGATGGCATGGTTTTAAGAATTCCACAACGTTGAGCATATATACATGGGTGAATGAAAATTTCACATTCATAGAAATAATAAACACGCCAACTCCTCTTTGTCGAACTAAACATAATCTAAGTAAATTGTTTCTATCACAAATCAGCAGGTAATATACCTAATATTGATCATGCTCAAGTGCTAGAATATTTCCTTTAACCCGTCCTTATGTCGAAGGAACGTGAATCGAAATTATGGGAGGGGTCGAAGGAAGGATTAATATCAGATAATGGCCTATGTGTCTATCGGGGAAGTGGTTCTCACAACATGTCATCATTCCTTGACTCATGAACTCACTAATTTTATGCTTGCCTCCATTTTCATCAATTTTTTTGGGATTCTAATTAATTTGTGTAAGGAGCGTTGGGTCGATGACTCCTAGGTCAAACGACCTTAGGGCATATACCAAGAGTGACCCCTCGGACTTACTAGCTCAAACCAACTATAATCTTTATTCATATGCACTCCACCAAGCTAAATCTTTTGGCACGAGTCCCTAATGTTTCCTACGATATAGGGATCCGACTACGTAGCATGGCTAGGAGAACGATGCATATTTTTATTCTTTTTTTGTACACATATACATTTTTTTTCTTTCTTCTTTTTTTTGAAAGCATGAATAGGTAAAGAAATAACACTCCTCTGTACTGGGTGAATATGGAGTTATCCATGTCTCAAAAAGATTATATGACATTATTCTCAACTAATACTTCTACGGTCCGTGCATAAAATGGATTCCCAAGAAAAATTCAACCTAGGTTGGTTTCGAGTACTACTATCCTAGGGACTATGAGCATGAGCATAATTGGCCTGTTAAATGAGATCTGAAACTAAATGCATATCTTAATCATATCTTCTAATCGATATCGAGGAATTGATATGCTCATACTTTTGACGTGCGTTTATATTTTATATATTCACACACGTCTTCTCTGTAATTTCCAGTCGTTTTTCGTTGTTTCGAATCCGTTCCTTTGTGTTTTTTAGTTCCTTTTTTACTTTCGTTGTGTTTGTGCACTTTTGCAGGATATTGCTAGCGTAGGGGACATACAAGGCCAACTTCATGAGTTCCCAGAGCAACTGGAGGTGTCGCACGAGATCTTGAGAGCCAATCGTCAAGATAAACCATGTATCAGCTCTCAGCCGATCGGGTAGACAGATCCACCTGATCGGTTCATACGGCCGTATCAGTCCTGAGGAAGAGGCAACTCCTCCCGATCGATTCAGTGATCGGGTGGATGTGACACAGAACGCTGTTTTGAGAGCCAAAGTTCACCCGATCGGTTGACTTGTCAACCGATCGGGTCACCTGTAGCTGCTACTTCCAATGCTCGAAAATTCGAAGACTCACCCAATCGGTTTAGTGATCGGGTGAGATTTATCAGAAGCTGAAGACCAAATTTCCCGTCATTTCACCATCCGATTGGGTGGACGTCTATTTTTGTCTTTTAGTGGGAATATTCCCTGGCATCTTGCCAAATTGTATAAATAGAGCTAGTGTTTCCCAGAAATGTAATCCCCATTTTAAGCTGTTTTTAGGGATTTTTGGCTGCTCTGAATTAAACTCTATTTGTAAGTTCTTTGATCGTTCTTATATTTTTAATATTGCGTTTATACTTCTATTTGCTAGGGTAATCTATTGCATGATTTACATTCTTATGGCTATAACCTGTTATATTGCACCTCATACCATGAATAGTGAGTAGTTCTTCAATCTGGGACATTGGTGGAAGCCCCTTCGTGGGTTCTCCCTAGAACGGCCATAGGATTAGGGATCCGATAGGATCTAGGGATTTTGATGGTTACGCGGGGGTGTTTCATTGTCATCGGCGGGAGAAAAATCGCCTTTGACCGTCGGTCCAAGGGGAAATAAAACGGGAGTTTGATTCTCTAGCCACAGCTCACCCCCCTAACGTAGACATTGATTCCTTGCGCGTGGGAACGGCTTGGATGAAATGTCGGGAGCAATCGTTGCGAGCTTAGTGCTCCCAGAATCGGGCGGTGTTGGACATGGGAATGCCCACCATCCGAACCCGGGTAGACCTATCGTATCATCATAGGCACGGACCGGAATATCGGGCCTTTGGGATGCTAGGTACCACTATTAGAGGCAACGTCTCACCGCTAAACCCTAGAATCCGATCACATTCCTATCCTTTGGTCGTAATAGTGAGAACTCTTGATAGGGCGGAAGCCAAAGTCCTAGGTTAACCTGTTATCTCTTACATCTTTTTCATTAGTTTACTATCGTGACATCCAACCAGAGAATAGACTAGCTCACCCACCGGGTGATCCGGTTCATGATTGTTCACAATCACAACACACGCCTCCCCGTGATCGACCCCCAAGCCACACTTCGACACCGTGCGCTTGCGGTTTACAAATTCTAATCCTAGTATCCCCGTCCCAATTTGAGTGCCAAACGGACGGGCGGTCAAGCTTTATGGCACCGTTGCCGGGGAGGCAACGTGCTTGTTACATTTAGGACCATGTTATCCTTGAGACTAGCTCACATCCTTACCACGTGACCATTTTCACATTCTAAACTTTTGTTTTTATTTTTGTTTTTATTTCATATCAAACCATACGTGCTTCACGGTATATCTTGATTTTTCATGCGTAGGAACTCGAGGAGTCTTGACGACTTAGTCTCTAGAACAATCCTCAGATGCTCTGCATGCTCTTCCTCATCTTTGGAATATATCAGGATATCATCAAAAAAGACTACTACGAACTTGTCCAAATAGTCAAAGAATACCTGATTCATTAGCCTCATGAAGGTAGCTGGAGCATTGGTCACACCAAAGGGCATCACCAGGAACTCATAATGTCCATAACGGGTTCGAAAAGCTGTCTTCGGAACATCGGACCCCCGAACCTTAATCTGGTGATAACTACTCCGTAAGTCTAACTTTGAGTAGACTCGGGATCCACCAAGCTGATCAAAGAGGTCATCGATGTGAGGAAGTGGATACTTGTCCTTTATTGTTACCTTGTTCAATTCCCTGTAATCAATACACATCCTCCAGGATCCATCTTTCTTATTTACCAAAACTACTGGTGCTCCCCAGGGTGACACGCTTGGCTGTATCAGCCCTCGCTCTGATAAGTCCTTTAACTGATTACGAAGCTCAGCCAGCTCAGGTGGTGCCATACGATAATGAGCCTTCGCAATAGGTTGCGTGCCTGGTATCAAATCAATGGTGAACTCCAATGATCGATCAGGAGGAAGTCCATATATGTCATCAGGGAAGACATCAGCAAAGTCTCGCATAACCCTGGGTAAGATTGGCTCCGCCTCCATGGCCATCGCCAACACTTCTGCTTCCACTGGGGTCGCTCTGAATGTCACAGGTTCTAATGTGCAACTTCCACTTCTGAACTCAAACTCTGGATGATCGGGAATCTGGAAGACTACCCTCCTTAATTTGCAGTCAATAGTGGCACAAAACATCGCTAACCAGTTCATCCCAAACACTGCTTCAAAGGTGAGCATCTCAATCACGAGGAAGTCAGCATATAACTCCCGACCACAAATTTCCACTGGACAACAACGGAGTCCTGAAGTACTCCTGATCACACCATTTCCTGTGTGAATATTCCAACTAACAGTGAAGGAGTCAACGGGTATTGCATTTTTGTCCACAAATTGTCGGGACAGAAAACAGTGTGAAGCCCCAGAATCAAAAATTGCTAAGGCAGGAAAAGATGCTAATTTAACCATACCTAAAATCCAACAAGGAAATCAAACCAACGTCTATCATAACTGAGGAACAGGTGATATATTATAAAGTAAGGAGCGGGCTAGAACCATACCAGTGATAACCTGGCCTGAGTTTTTTGCCTCTACTGCTGTCATCATGAAAGCCTGGGGCTTTGGAGCAGTGTTTGTCTTCGTAAAGGTCTGCCACTGAGGAGTCAGGGAAGGTCCTCTAGGGGCTGGTGTACCTGGTCCAACTGGTGCTGGAAGGGAAGGCCGTTGCGGTCCCGGTGGAAGAGCTCTCTGTTGCATCGGCCTAGTAGTCACATATGCAATGGGGGTCAGGTAGGCATCCTGCTGCGGGCAGAACCTACTAATATGTCCTTGGCCACCACAAGCGAAGCACTATCTAGCCCAAGCCCTACACTCCTTCTGCTCGTGACCCATCTTGCCACAGAATTGACATGTCGAACGTCTCTGTGTCACTTCGGGGGCTCCTGACCTCTTGAACTGGGCCGTCTGTACTGGCCGAGATAATTCTTTCTGTGATCCTAAGGGTCGTCTATCGCCTGTAGATATTTTCCCTATGCTCCTCAAATAGATCTCATATAGTCTTGCCGCCTCAAGCACATCCTCCTGTGTGGCGAGTTTCTGCATAGACATCACTGCCCTATACTCCGGATCCAGTCCCATTCGAAAGCGTCGAGCTCGGGTGGCATCAGTCGCAACAAGCTCCGGAGAAAACTTGCTCAGTAAGGAGAACTCGGCATCATACTCATCCACTGTCCGTCGGCCCTGAGTCAACTGCTCAAAACGCTGCCTGAGCTCATCCTTTGCAGTCTCTGGAAGGAACTTAGACTCAAAACGTTCCTTGAAAGTCTTCCAAGAGATAGGACCTTTCAGATGTCGCACCTGGACATCCCATCAGTCTCTGGCCTGATGGGTCAACTGCCTTTTTGTTGCATCAACCCAACTCTCCGGTGGAAATCCAACAGCTAGGAGATCATCCTCTGTGCGCCGTAACCACTCATCAACCTCCAGAGCTGTCTCCTTGCCAGAAAAAGTCCTCGGCTTCATTGTCCTGAACTACTTGAAGCCTGGGGTCTTCTGACCCAGCATCTTGGCAAGCATCTCGGCCTGCTGACCCAGACTCGCCTGGAAACCAAGAAAAATCTTCTCCATCAAAGAGGGCTCAGCGTGCTCCATCTCTGACGAAGATACCCCGTCTCCACTGTCCATTCTGCAGAGAAAGAGGACAAAACAAGTGGAATTAGTATCATATGTGATGGCATTGAATTGTATTGGATGTACCATCCTTTCGCGTATCGCAGTGTGACCAGACCTGCAAGGGCCACCACAAAACCTATCACGCCCTATTCCCACAAATACTTTATAAGGCAACACAACCCATGGGGTAGGAGGACGGAGCTTGACAAGCAGCTGTATTACACCAAGCGTGAATAGAGAAATGCAATAAGCAGGCCACTGTGAATGATGGGATCATATATCACAGATATATAAAAGAAAAAACAACACATACTGCCATCACAGAGAGTACATATCCACAGAACCACATAACCAAAGAGCGTACCACACACCATCATCAAGTACAAAGTGAGCTGACTCAAGTACATACATGAGAAGTGCTACAAGCCACCAACATATATAACATCTACAACTGACAACCCCCTCACCACTCGACTCAACTCACACTACACAACACAGCTCAAAAGGAGTGGTCTCCCCAAGTCAACTCATGTCTAAGGAATCTCCTGAGGGAGATTCTGCTCAGGTGACACCTGCTCAAGACCTGAAAAGTAAAATGAGCACGTCAAACATGCCCAGTAGGAACTAACTAGGGTAGGAAAAATCATTTAGGGTTATGATTGTAAAGGCAATAGGAGTACAAACTACCAAAGTAAAGAGTACAACACACAAGTATGCACAACAGCACAAATAAAATTCATTAGTTAGCAGATGTTAGTGATTCTTTGAAAGCCTGGATATCACCTAAAGATAAGGGCCTGGACCTCACCCCAAATTTGGGGTGAATGCAGGACACGACGCAGTGGACACGGGCACTGTACGCCGGGCCTCTTAGCTTCCCCGTCCCTGGCAGGAGTGAGACGCTCCACATAATAACACAACCTCCGTATGTCCCCTCCACTCCTGGTAAAGGCGAGTGGGTAAAATAATATCAGCTATCACATATCACTTTCCCCAACTTCTCAGTCCAGCCCCTTATAGTTAAGTTATGCCCAAACTTCCCCCAACCCCATACCAGGATGTTCACCTGCTTTAAAGCAGATCGAGTCATCCCAGTTAACATGTCATGTGTCACCATATTCAAAGTCCATATCCAAGTTTATAAATTTGATACATAACACAACATTTTAATGGCCATTTTCCATGTTCTTCAATTTCACATTCATTTGGGCATTTTAACAAACATATGGCGGTCGCCATGTAAATGGTAAGTGTCACACCATTAAATTTAGTAGCAAATAGTATAATCAAACTTTCTTATAGGTATCAACATAATTCATCCATACCGGGATGGAAAACTAACATTACAACACAAATCCAACTTCATCCAAAACATTCTAACATACTGAAATTGCAAGAGCAGCTACAAAGTCAGCATAATTCATCAATTTCTCATGTGAATTTCAAAACTCACTGAATGAAAGTTGGAGATATACTAGTCCTGGATTCAAAGATAAAATTTCAGGCAAAAATAATAAGTATATGATATATAGTGAATTAATTGGTGCAGCATACCAAGACTATTTTTCAGACAGAATTCTGAGCATGTATTAAAAGCCAATTTTAAGCATGTTCTAGCTAGAATTTCGACATATAAGCACTCTGATGAACTTTTAGAAAAACTTCTTAAGTTTCCAACAAGACCAAGATCAACAAAACCCATGGAGTGTGCATGTAATAGTGCTCATTTTGCTAAACTATGTACAGCTTAACAGAATTTCAGACATCTTGCAAACAATGAATTTTTACTCCTACTTATTGAACTCAACATGTGACAAATTTTATATGAATTTGGGTTAGGACTTCAAGATCTACAGCTACATATTTTTTCAGCAAGTGATTCCAACTACAGAAATCAAAATTGATGTGTAAACCCACATACAGAATTCTATTTTTTCAAGAGAGGGAAATTGGCTAGGAAATACAAGGAAAAATTTGATCTTTTGGGTCTTTTGCACATACCAAACATGAAACCAAGATTATAAACATCATAAATATCATCATAACATACTCATAGCCCTAAATAAAAATACATAACCCTAGGTTAGAATCCCACCTCAAAGGAATCCTCTTCTCCTTCTCTTCTCTTTCTCTTCTCTCCACCTTTCTTTCTCTTGAAAGCTAGGGTTTTTCCTTGAATTTTTTTGGAAGCAAAAGCTAGGGTTTTGAGCTTGGATGAAGGGGGAAAGAGGGGAAGAATTTTCGGCCAGGTTTCGGATGGGGGAGAGGGAGATAAGGTTGAAAAAGAAAAGAAAGAGAAGATTAAAGAAGAGTTTAGAATCCCCTAAAAATATCTATGTCTAGAACAATCCCCAGATGCTCTGCATGCTCTTCCTCATCTTTGGAATATATCAAGATATCATCAATAAAGACTACTACGAATTTGTCCAAATAGTCAAAGAATACCTGATTCATTAGCCTCATGAAGGTAGCTGGAGCATTGGTCACACCAAAGGGCATCACCAGGAACTCATAATGTCCATAATGGGTTCGAAAAGTTGTATTCAGAACATCGGATCCCCGACCCTTAATCTGGTGATAACCGCTCCGTAAGTCTAACTTTGAGTAGAATCGGGATCCACCAAGCTGATCAAAGAGGTCATCGATGCGAGGAAATGGATACTTGTCCTTTATTGTCACCTTGTTTAATTCCTTGTAATCAATACACATCCTCCGGGATCCATCTTTCTTATTTACCAAAAGTACTGGTGCTCCCTAGGGTGACACGCTTGGCTGTATCAGCCCTTGCTCTGATAAGTCCTTTAACTGATTACGAAGCTCAGCCAGCTCAGGTGGTGCCATACGATAAGGAGCCTTCGCAATGGGTTGCGTGCCTGGTATCAAATCAATGGTGAACTCCAATGATCGATCAGGAGGAAGTCCATAAATGTCATCGGGGAAGACATCAGGAAAGTCTCGCACAACCCTGGGTAAGATTGGCTCCGCCTTCGTGGCCATCACCAACACTTCTACTTCCACTGGGGTTGCTCTAAATCTCACAGGTTCTAATGTGCAACTTCCACTTCTGAACTCAAACTCTGGATGATCGGGAATCTGGAAGACTACCCTCCTTAATTTGCAGTCAATAGTGGCACAAAACATCGCTAACCAGTCCATCCCAAACACCGCTTCAAAGGTGGGCATCTCAATCACGAGGAAGTCAGCATATAACTCCCGACCACAAATTTCCACTGAACAACAATGGAGTCCTGAAGTACTCCTGATCACACCATTTCCTGTGTGAATATTCCAACTAACAGTGAATGAGTCAACTGGTATTACATTTTTGTCCACAAATTGTCGGGACAGAAAACAGTGTGAAGCCCCAGAATCAAAAAGTGCTTATGCAGGAAAAGATGCTACTTTAACCATACCTAAAAGCCAACAAGGAAATCAAACCAACGTCTATCATAACAGAGCAACAGGTGATATATTATAAAGTAAGGAGAGGGCTAGAACCATACCAGTAATAACCTGGCCTGAGTTTTCTGCCTCTACTGCTGCCATCATGAAAGCCTGGGGCTTTGGAGCAGTGTTTGTCTTCTTAAAGGTCTGCTGCTGAGGAGGTAAGGAAGGTCCTCTAGGGGCTAGTGAGTTGGTCCAATTGGTGCTGGAAGGGAAGTACGCTGCGGTCCCGGTGGAAGAGCTCTCTGCTGCATCGGCCTAGTAGTCACATGTGCAACGGGGGTCGGGTAGGCACCCTGCTGCGGGCAGAACCTACTAATATGTCCTCGGCCACTACAAGCGAAGCACAGTCTAGCCCAAGTCCTACACTCCTTCTGCTCGTGACCAGTCTTGCCACAGAATTGACATGTCGGATGTCTCTGTGTCACTACAGGGGCTCCTGGCCTCTTGAACTGGGCCGTCTGTACTAGCCAAGATAATGCCTTCTGTGATCCTGAGGGTCGTCTGTCGCATGTAGACATTTTCCCTATACTCCTCAAATGGATCTCATATAGTCTTTCCGCCTCAAGCGCATCCTCCTGTGTGGCGAGTTTTTGTGTAGACATCACTGCCATATACTCCGGATCCAGTCCCATACGGAAGCGTCGAGCTCGGGTAGCATCAGTCATAACAAGCTCCGGAGCAAACTTGCTCAGTAAGGAGAACTCGGCATCATACTCATCCACGGTCCGTCAGCCCTGAGTCAACTGCTCAAAACGTTGCCTGAGCTCATCCTTTACGGTCTCTGGAAGGAACTTGGACTCAAAACATTCCTTCAAAGTCTTCCAAGAGATAGGACCTTTCAGATGCCGCTCCTGGGCATCCCACCAATCTCTGGCCCGATGGGTCAACTGCCTTTTTACTGCATCAACCCAACTCTCCGGTGGAAATCCAACAGCTGTGAGATCATCCTCTGTGCACCGTAACCACTCATCAACCTCCAGAGCTGTCTCCTTGCCAGAAAAAGTCCTCGGCTTCATTGCCCTGAACTGCTTGAAGCATGTGGTCTTCTGACCCAGCATCTTGGCAAGCATCTTGGCCTGCTGACCCAGACACACCTGGAAACCAAGAAAAATCTTCTCCATCAAAGAGGGCTCAGCGTGCTCCATCTCTGACGAAGATACCCCGTTTCGATTGTACATTTTGTAGAGAAAGAGGAAAATACAAGTGGAATTAGTATCATGTGTGATGGCATTAAATTTTATTAGATGTATCATCCTTTCGCGTATCGTAGTGTGAGCGGACCTGCATGGGCCACCACAAAACCTGTCACGCCCCATTCCCACAAATACTTTATAAGGCAACACAACCCATGGGGAAGGAGGATGGAGCTTGACAAGCAGCTGTATTACACCAAGCGTGAATAGAGAAACACAATAAGCAGGCCACTGTGAATGCTGGGATCATACATCACAGATATATAAAAGAAAAAAACAACACATACTGCCATCACAGAGAGTACATATCCACAGAACCACATAACCAAAGAGCGTACCACACACCATCATCAAGTACAAAGTGAGCTGACTCAAGTACATACATGAGAAGTGCTACGAGCCACCAACATAAATAACATCTACAACTGACAACCCCCTCACCACTCGACTCAACTCACACTACACAACACAGCTCAAAAGGAGTGGGCTCCCCAAGTCAACTCATGTCTGAGGAATCTCCTGAGGGAGATTCTGCTCTGGTGACACCTGCTCAAGACCTGAAAAGTAAAATGAGCACGTCAAACATGCCCAATAGGAACTAACTAGGGTAGGGAAAATCATTTAGGGTTATGAGTGTAAAGGCAATAGGAGTACAAACTACCAAAGTAAAGAGTACAACACACAAGTGTGCACAACAACACATATAAAGTTCATTAGTTAGCAGATGTTAGTGATTCTTAGGAAGCATGGGTATCACCTCAAGATAAGGGCCTGGACCTCACCCCCAATTTGGGGTGAATGCAGCACACGACGCAGTGGACATGGGCACTGTACGTCGGGCCTCTCAGCTCCCCCGTCCCCGGCAGGAGTGAGGCGCTCCACATAATAACACAACCTCCGTATGTCCCCTCCACTCCCGGTAAAGGCGAGTGGGTAAAATAATATCAGCTATCACATATCACTTTCCCCAACTTCTCAGTCCAGACCCTTATACTTAAGTTATACCCAAACTTCCCCCATCCCCTTACCAGGATGTTCACCTGCTTAAGAGCAGATCGAGTCATCCCAGTTAACATGTCATGTGTCACCATATTCAAAGGCCATATCCAAGTTTATAAATGTGATACGTAACACAACTTTTTAATGGCCATTTTCCATTTTCTTCAATTTCACATTCTTTTGGGCATTTTAACAAACATATGGCGGTCGCCATGTAAATGGTAAGTGCCACACCATTAAATTTAGTAGATAATAGTATAATCAAACTTTCTTATAGGTATCAACATCATTAATGCATACCGGGATGGAAAATTAACATTACAACACAAATCCAACTTCATCCAAAACAGTCTAACATACTGAAATTACAGGAGCAGCTAAAAAGTCAGCATATTTCATCAATTTCTCTTGTGAATTTGACAAAACTCACTGAATGAAAGTTGGAGATATACTAGTCCTGGATTCACAGATAAAATTTCAGACAAAAATATTAAGCATATGATATATAGTGAATTAATTGGTGCAGCATACCCAGACTGTTTTTCAGACAGAATTCTGAGCCTGTATTGAAAGCCAATTTTAAGCATGTTCTAGCTAGAATTTCGACATATAAGAAATCTGATGAACTTTTAGAAAAACATTTTAAGTTTCCAACAAGACCAAGATCAACAAAATCCATGAAGTGTGCAGGTAATAGTGTTCATTTTGCTAAACTCTGTACAGCTTAACAGAATTTTAGACATCTTGCAAACAATGAATTTTTACTCCTACTTATTGAACTCAACATATGACAAATTTTATATGAATTTGGGGTAGGACTTCAAGATCTACAGCTACAGATTTTTTTCAGAAAGTGATTCCAACTACAGAAATCAAAAATTGATGTGTAAACACACAAACAGAATTCTGTTTTTTCAGGAGAGGGAAATTGGCTAGGAAATACAAGGAAAATTTTGATCTTTTGGGTCTTTTGCACATACCAAACATGAAACCAAGATTATAAACATCATAAATATCATCATAACATACTCATAGCTCTAAATAAAAATCCATAACCCTAGTTTAGAATCCTACCTCAAAGGAATCATCTTCTCCTTCTCTTCTCTTTCTCTTCTCTTCACCTTTCTTTCTCTTGAAAGCTAGGGTTTTTCCTTGAATTTTTTTGGAAGCAAAAGCTAGGGTTTTGAGCTTGGATGAAGGGGGAAAGAGGGGAAGAATTTTCGGCCAGGTTTAGGAGGGGGGAGAGGGAGATAAGGTTGAAAAAGAAAAGAAAGAGAAGATTAAAGAAGAGTTTAGAATCCCCTAAAAATATCTGTCTAGAACCTACTCTTGGATAAGCATGAACATGTTAAAATGACATTAATACCCTTCCAAAATTATCCCTCAAGTTTCAAGTATTTACAAGTTTGCCATTACTTTATGTACACACAACTTTAGTGTGTACGCACAGCTGCTTTTGGCCAAAAGACCGTTTTGCCCCTGACCTTTCTAAAAATTTACGGGTGTGCCACTAAACCCATCCATTTTCAGACTAGCCCCTCTCACACTAACCCACTCTTTCATAATTTACAAGCATGACATTTCTGTATACACCCACCTTCACTCTACACACACTTCCACCCATATGGCCAAATGACCAAAATGCCCCTACCCTCTTCACGAATTTACACGACTGCCACCAGCCACATACATGCCACATCACCTCTCATCAACTCATTATACTCCCTCTACTCGTGCGTAGAGGGCTACAGTATCAGTCGCCGTATAGGACTAAACAGGCCGTGACACCTGAGCTACCACCGGAGAGCTCAAACCATCGACGAAGCCATTGCTCCACGACGTTACCCCGA
>CM061133.1:70506507-70551490 GCA_030789695.1 Scilla litardierei | reverse complement strand
GGCTACTTTCTAGCCTAAAAATTAATTCAAAAAGGGGTTTTGAGGGCAAAACATTCGTGAAAAATCACGGTAAAATACGGGACAAATACTGGGCAGGCGAGGACTTTTTGGGGATTCTTGGGGGGCTTTTGGGATGATCAGGGAACCTGCTTTCCTCATACAAAAGAAAATGTCAATTTTGGGCTCTTATTCAATTTTATTGATTAAACCCATTCATTTCAACCCTTGCATCGTAATGATTTTTCTGTAAAAATCATCTTTAGATGCTTTACATCACTAGGCTTATTCTGTGGATATTATATGCGTGGTTGTGCATTGTATTTAAAACTTAATAATTAGGAAGATCCTGCGACTGCTCTGTCGTTAGTAACCTAACCTAACGGTGCATGACGTTGCCCAGTGGTCCAATAATTATTAAGTGATTAAATTATTTATCCATCTCTGCGAATATTAAATGCATGTGATGCCTGTGATGAAAATGTCTGATGAAAATGTTGATGAGCACAATATTTCTGCATGAATTGCTAAATGTGGTTTTTGGATCGGCCGTTTAGTCCCACAGTTTATTTCCCGCACTTTTCTTTTATCTTTGAGAGAAATTGTAGTGAGGAATCTATGTAAATGTCAAAGAAAGAAGACCAACTTCCATGAAGACGGAGGCCACGCTTGAAGATGGAGATATCATATGGGACCCACGGGGTTTCCAAAGTTGTATTTTCATTTTTAAAGCTGCAAATTTGTATAATTTGGACTGTGGACTTTTGGACTCTTTCTTGTGGGACTGGCCGATCCACACATTTAGTTTTTCGTTAAATATTGCCTCCGCATGAAAATGTTTTCCCTGATTAATTATTAATTCATGCATGTTTGTGCTCTGCTAGATAAATGGCTAATATTGCAAGCATTAATTTCGAAGTACTGGAAGCATCAGGTAGAAACTATCTAAGCTGGCAGCTAGATGTAAAGTTTCACCTGCGGGCAAAGTCCCTCATCGCTGTTGTGACTGAAAAAGAAAATGTTAGCGATATAGAGATGGCGCAAGCCATCATCTATATTCACTGCCATTTGGACAAGACCTTAACGGCTGAATATCTTACGGTCGAAGATCCACTTGAGCTATGGACTGCCCTTGAGGACATGTATAAACATCAGAAAGATGTTATACTCCCAAGGGCACGATACGAGTGGGAGAACCTGAGACTGCAGGACATTAAGACCATTGCTGAGTACAACTCAGCATTTTTTAGCATCACCTCACACCTGAAGTTGTGTAGTGAGAAAGTCTCAGAAAATCGCATGCTGGAAAAGACGTATACGTCCTTCCATGAAAAAGATGCGATACTCATGCAGCAATACCGTGAACGCAAGTTCACCAAGTATTCTGAGCTGCTGTCATGTTTACTCATGGCTGAGCAAAACAGAGAGCTTCTTCTCGCCACTCACAATATGCGCCCCTCTAGCACTGCCCCCATCCCAGAAGCTCATAATGCCTCTTCTTCTCGAAAGAAGAGAGACAACAAAAGAAAAGAAAGACCACAGAAAGGGGGAGAGAACAAAAAAAAAGTTAGGGGCCAAGTCCAGCAACGAAGCAATGAAAAGAAGCGGAAGTTCACGTGGCACAGAAATAGCAAAAATAGAGATGATGCACCCCCACCCAAGAGGAAATGGGAAGACCAGTGCCAAAATTGTGGCATGAACGGCCACTGGTCCAGAGTGTGCCGAACTCCGCAGCATCTCCAGGATTTGTATAAAGAGAACAAGAAAAATAAAGCTGAAACAAACCTGATGACCTCTGATGCTCCAGTCAAGTTTTCAGCTGACAACTTCGAAAATGATGACTTGCTTGATTAGCCTTTATTTTTATCTTAGCAATTTGTTTTGAGAATAATTTATGAGAGCATTTTAATTATGAAATTTGTTCTGAATGAAAATGTTTAGTAGACAATAAAAGAAAATGTTTATCTGAATATGCATGTGCCTAACGATTCATCTTTTAATAGATGAAACTGCTCTCATAAATAATTAGTAGACAATAAACACGTACGATCTCTTTCAATACAAAGCCCAATATCAGGGCTATATTGAAGATCCAGGGAATGCAACACTGTTGCCCCCAAACGACACAAAAATAAAGGATGCACTAATCCCTCCGAATTCCAAAAGAAACTTTCTAAGTTTCAAGGACATCCGTTTCAACGGATTCCACTTGGAAACAGCAAATGTAAATGAAAAAAAAAATTACCGTATGCAACGTCTCAAGAAAAAGGAGTAAAATCCACACTTGAACGTTTTGAGAGCCTTATAGGCCTCCACCATACGAAGATTCGGAGAAAGGAAGCAGAATTAAACGGAGCACCTGAAGTGCCCGACATCAGCCGAGTTTTTACTCCGGCATGATGGACTTGGCCACCCTGGATTTGTGATGATGCATCGCATTTTATCCTATGGATATGACTTGAAGAACCAAAAGATTTTTCAGAAGGGAAAAAATCCCTCGCATCCCTTACTATAAGGGAAAACTAATTGCAAGGCCATCTCCACGATAAGTTGAAAAAGAATCTCCACGCTTCCTCAAAAAGAATACAAGGAGATAGATGTGGATAAAATCCACCACCCCTAGTTGGCTATTTCAGTACTTCACTGTATTGATAAATGCATCCTCAGAATATTCGTACGTGTGTCTACTACAGACCCGCAACTTAGCTTTTCCAAAGCTATTGGCACTAAAATAAAAATGTTGCGGGCACATTTCCCAGACAATAAAATATTGTAAATAAGTCTGGTTAATGTTGGGAAATATACCTCCCAGTCTTTTCAAGAGTACTGCCAATCAACGGGAATTGAAAATGAACATACAAGTGCCGCATGTTCATACCCAAAATGGGTCGGTAGAGTCACTGAAAAGTAGACTCCAATGGACTGAACGTCCATTAAATCCCGATTGCCTATGGATGCATGGGGACATGCAAACTCTGCATGCTGCATCGTAAATGAAAATAAGACCCTCTGGAGGTCAGAGTCTCCAATGCAACTTGCATATGGAATGCCACCGAACATTTCTCATCTGAGAATCTTCGGTCGCGCAGTCTTAAATCCCCATTGCACCACCAAAGAGGACCAAAACGGTACTCAACGTCGCCTAGGTATCCATGCAGGGTTTGACTCACCCTCACTTATAAGATACATAGAACCCCAAACGGGGGACGCATTTAAGGCACATCTTGAAGACTGTGATTTCGATGAGACGAGTTTCCCAAAAATAGGCCCAGATACTAGAAAATCTGGCGCGAAGAAAATTATAACGTGGGATACAAAAAGTTTGACCCACTATGATCCGGTAACAATACAATGTGTAGATGAGATCCCGAAGATCCTCCACATACAGAACACTGTTTACCAATTACCGGAACCATTTATTGACAACCAGAAGATTGTCAGATCACACATCCCTGCTGCAAAAACTCCAGCTAGGATTGTTATCCCCGAGAATGGATGCAACCCACTAGCAGCAGAAGTGGCTGATCCTCAACAGAAAAGAGGCAGACCACCAGGCTCCAAGGACAGAAACTCCTGGAGACCTTAAGACAATACTACCACAGGACAATGAGCTCATGTCCACACCATCACCCTTCCCGGAATCCACTGCAGAGGAATTGCCGGGAAAAAATGAAATTAAGTAAATGTTGTACGTACTGGGGAGGTGTTGGACAGATAGAACATAAATTGTCGACAAATGTATTCACGTACCATATTGCCATATACATCGCAAAAGCGATGATGTTTGTAAATTATCGTTCCACACTCCGTTGCTAGAAGGCAAACGTAGAGATTGGCCAAACGTGGAACGTGGCAATAAAAGATGAGCTGGACTCACTTATGAAACGTGAAATGTTCGGACCTGAAGTCCAGACACCAAAAGGTGTCAAACCTGTGGAGAAAACAAAGTATTGCAAACATAAGAAAAATAAATACAAAAATCGTATGCTATACGGTGCAACATATAGCCCAAGGAAAATTTCGCTGAAACTAGGGATCGAACAAATTCAAATGAGCATGTCTCATAAATGATGCATCAGTCTCCCTAAGTTATCAAAAGCGAATACCTTACGATTTGGCGAAGGAAAATTTTGGATATGCTGTTATTGGATGTTGTGACGGCATACCTTCGTGGATATCTTGTAAAGATAATTTCCACATTTCCTTAAAATGACTGAATAGACTTCGGGACGTCTATTCAAGAAAAACAATAAGTATAATAAATAAATGTACAACCAAGAGAATCACTTGACAAGTCAATGATTCCTACTGAAGGTTGTCTTTGCATCTGTGCAAAGAACAGGATTAGAGATCTTAGTTGTTGACAACTAACATCTCATCGGATCTCCTGAAGAGAAAACCGAAATAAATATACAAGCCTGACTTTTAAACATGAAATAAAAAGACCTAGGCAAATATAAAGTCATGGCTCATATAATCCTATTATAAACGCCCAGAAGTGCGTTGGAGAAATTAAAAGGACCATTGTCATCCAAAGTACACCTACGGTGGTATACTCAATGGATGTACAAAAAGAACCCTTCCGATCGCTGGAAGAGGGAGAGGATATAACTGGTCCCAAAGTCCCTTACCTAAGTGCAATCAGGCACTCCTGGCTAACTGCATGCGTCCCGATACAGCAATTGCAGTAAACTCATTAGCCAGAGATAGTTGGCACCTAAAAGGGCCATTAGACCGGAGTTAAGCCTTCTGCGCTTCCTCCAAGGGTCAAAAGATTCGGGCTTACAAAATGAAGTATCATCCTCCAATGATCATGCAAATGCAGGTTTCAAGTCCAGTCCCTATGCTAAGAAATCACAGAACGGGTACCCATAGTGGGATGGCCATCCCCTGCAGATCTGCAAAGCAATTTATGAAGGCGACATCTTCCTATCATTCCGAGATCCTCACCACACCAATGGTGTACTTGAGGGCGCCTGCTGGTACATCACATCCCAACGACGATTGGGATAGAAGCTGGTATTGTGGAACTAACCACATAGTCTGAAGACATCATCAGAGGCGACGATACTTAGCACACCTCTCCAGAGTTTCTGGATTCAGCAGCTACTTAATTGCAATAACTTTGTAATCTGTGTATATTTTCAGAATGTTGTAAATAGGAGTGATGAGATAAGCCTAAGAGATCTGAAAGCCTAAGAGCTTTTACAGATCAGGGGGAGTTGAGGGAATTTGTACTCTTTTCCCTTAGCTATGGTTTTTCCCACTGGGTTTTCCATAGCCAAAGGTTTTAACGAGGCAAATCACATCAACTCTGGATCCTGAAGTATCCACCCCTCTGTGACGCTCAGAATCCAGAAGTATTCATGAGCAGAGTCACTTGCACAGATCAGGGGGAGTTAAAGAGCGTTTGTACTCTTTTCCCTTAACTATGGTTTCTCCCACTGGGTTTTCCATAGCTAAAGGTTTTAACGAGGCAAACCTCACCAACTCAGGATCCCGAAGTATCCACCCCATGTGAGACTCTTATTACGCTCAGAATCCCGAAGTACTCTTGAGCAGAGTCCACACCTATGGCTGGATAAGGGGGAGTGTTGTGAATGGAAATAACCGGAGTCGGTTAGGATTGCGGGTATCTTTGAGATACGCCCATATCAATGTATTCTATCTTTGTACTCTCCTACCATGCCTATAAATAAAGGGCTGGGGGTTCCTCCCCCAGTAGTTGATTTATAACAGGAGTTGATTTCTCTTCATTTTGAAGTTCTATATGGGGTTTTGAAGGTTTTAACATTAATTAGTTATTCAAGTTGATAACATTTGTTGGCTATGGATAGATATTATTGATTTTGAATCAATATAGAGACTATTCAGATTTGACTTTATAGTTTAGGTTTTCTTTGTTATATTTTTCTTTTTATATAATTTTTATGTTTTTTAGGAATCTAGCTTGAACCAAAATTAGGAATAATGGTTGATTTATCTAAGGATTCTTTGGTTTAGTATAAATATGGCATCTTTTATTCTATATTTTGGCTCCTTCATCGGCCCTAACAGCGGCCGATGCTTCTGCTAGTAAGGCCCCAGAAGCGGCACAATCATCTAACAGAACTCCTACCACTGTCTCTGATGTGGATAAGGTGAAAGCCATTATCTATATTAGGAGACATATAGATCGGACCTTAAAGGTCGAATACCTAATGGTAGAGGACCCAATGGAGCTGTGGACAGCACTGGAGGCACGGTATAAACATCAAATTGATGTAATATTTCTGCGTGCCAGTTATGAGTGGGAAAACCTCAGACTTCAGGACTATAAGTCCGTCGCTGAGTATAATTCTGCACTTCATAATATCACCTCATGCCTGAAGTTATGCGGTGAAGAAGTGACAGAACAACGCATGTTGGAAAAGACATTTACCTCGTTTCACGAGAAAGATGCAATCCTCATGCAGCAGTATCGTGAATGCAACTTCACGAAATTCTCTGATCTGATCTCATGCCTACTTAGGGCAGAGCAGAATCGAGATTTACTGCTAGCCACTCATAATTTACGTCCAGCTGGCACTGCACCTATCCCTGAAGCCCACCACGTTTCTCCCCAGAAGTGGAAAAACAAGAAGAAGGCTAATAATAACAAAGGGAAAGCTGTGATGAAGAATGGACGAGGAGCAGCACCCCCATCCAACAACAACAATACAGGAAAGAGTAACTTCATATGGAAGAAAAAGAACACTGACCAAGTGTCACTTCCTAAGAAGAACTGGGAGGATAAATGCCACAGATGCGGCATGACTGGCCATTGGTCCAGAATCTGCCGCACTCCTCGCCACCTCCAGGAACTATATCAGGTGAGCCAGAAGTCTCTGCCTGAAACTAACTTGGCGGCTGTTCAGCCACCAATGATGTTCACTGCAAAAGTCTTCGAGAACGACGACCTGCTCGATTAAGCTTCATGTTTTATATATGCATTTAAAATTCAATGTTGCTTCATCTTTAATTTGCTTAAGTACGTTAAGTACAAACTTTTATTTTGAATGTCTTTTTCATTGACTTAAATAAAATTTCGTTTTACTTATAGATGAAGTATGGAATATTGTGGACAGTGTCTCGTTGCACTGGTGTAGCATTGATATTGCTCCCACATACGATGAGACTATAAGATGCAAATTCTCCTCTTAAACATATAGGAAATCTCCAATTTTCAAGGATATTTCTTTTAAAGAAAATAACTTGAAAATTGAGGATAATATATATTGAATATCAATATGTAACTCGTCAAGAGAATGGCCAGAAGACCATCTACTTACGATTTCATTGGACCCCCGTCGGGCCCCTATAATTACAGATATTCATCCTATAGAAAGCCAACTCGACTGAGCACCAGAAGTGCCTTTCTTTGCCATAGTTTTTAACTCTGGCAAAATGGACTTGGTCATCCTGGATCAGCGATGATGGACGCATCATCAAATGAATCCATTGGAGAACCTGAAGATTCTTCAAAAGGTTGAGTTTCCTTGTCCCCCTTTGTCATAAGGGAAAACTAATAGAGAGACCTCCCCTCCTGAAAGTAGGTTTAGAGTCTCCTGGCTTCAATGAGAGAATACATGGTGACCTTTTGCGGGCCTATTCACCCCGCAAATGGCCCATTTTCGGTACTTCATTACTGTACTGATATATGCATCTACTAGATGGTCTTATGTGTGCCTTTATATTCACTCGCAACCTAGCTTTCTCAAAAGCTTATACTATGGATGAATTTACTACACATATCATTCAAGACTTCTGCCAAGCAACTGGCATTAAAATTGAACATCCTGCAGCATGTTCAACCTCATAACGGGTTAGCAAAGTCTCTGGTAAAGAGACTCCAATGGATTTCATGTCCATTGTAAAATTGCAGTTGCCTGTTGATGTTTTGGGACCATTACACTGCTTTCCGCATCGTTTATCACGATATGGCCTGCTTGTTGCCATATCTTATTGCTGATGCTGCTTGCTTATGGTTTACTACCAAGTCTTGGTAAATGTGAATTTGATGAGCAAAATCTCATTGAAATAAGCACGCAGTCTAAAGAAGACTAAAGATGTAATGCCCTGAAAGCTACTGCACAAGTACTAGAGGGGGGGGTGAATAGTACTTTAAAAATAACAAGGAGTATAATTCCTAATTATCGTGCAAACTACTACCAACAAATGCGGAAGCTAAAATATGACAACAACAAATATTCAATGCTAACAATTGATATGATGGGTTCGGATCCACCCAAGTCTCCCCGACTTGTTCCCGGTGATCCTACGTCCCAGAACACCCGGATCCCCTCCGGATACTAAGGTTAGAAACCCTAACCCTAGATTTCCACTATGAATACCTTGTGAAAAACCTTCACAAGATCAAATCATACAATCAATAGCAATAGTGAATCCCACAACCCGGGATCACAACCTTCTCTCACAACCGAGAGAAACAATAGCAATAAAAGAGTTTATATGAAATAAACAACAACTTACCACAAACCCTATACCTTGAGTATTCTTACCAAATAAGGGCAAGGAGGGATTTGAGGAAGGAGAAGTCACCAAGACCTAGCACCACCAATATGAGCAGCAATGGGTGCCTAGGAATGAATAGGAGACTTGAATCAAGCAATAGCTTGGATGGCTCAACAAGAACAAAGTTCTCTCAAGATGGATTCTAGATCTCAAATGAGGGAGAGAAAGATTTCTTGTGAGGAAGAGAGCTTTGGAAATGAGTTTTAATCTCTAACTCTTTCAATCTGAATAATTCTCTCAATAGCAGCTCTAACCTTGAGAGAAATGACCAAGCTTCGTATTTATAGGGTCCCACAAAATCGAGCTAGGTCATCTCCCAACGGTTGGAAATCTGGGGCAATTAGTCGGTCAAAGAACAACCACTGACCGACTAGTTCATCAACTAGTCGGTCGGTGAAACAACATGAACCGACTAAAGGATGAACAGTGAACAGATGAGATTTCAGACCTAGATAACTAGTCGGTCCAAGAAGACTTTCCGACTGACTAGTTTCTCAACTAGTCGGTCGGTCAGTTAACTTAGACCGACTAAGAGTCAAAAACTATTAGTCTGAATACAAATTGATTTAGTCGGTCCAAGAACAAATGTTGACCGACTAGATCATCAACTAGTCGGTCACCAAACGTTCTTAGACCGACTAACGATAAACAGTAACTAGGTGAAAAATTGGCATGTACAGTAAAGCTCAACTAGTCGGTCTAAGAAGCATCACTGACCGACTAGTTCACCAACTAGTCGGTCGGTGAGTCAACTAAGACGACTAACTGTAAACAGTAAAGAGCTTAGAATTTGAGAGACAAACTAGTCGGTCCAAGAAGCTTTGCCGACCGACTAAATCACCATCTAGTCGGTCAGTTCTTCTTCTTGAACCAACTAACATGCACAAGAAGTCGCGAATCGAAGCGCGAAGCTTCGGGAAAGTTTGTATGGACTTCTACTAAGATCCTAGAGCTAAGATAGGAGCGTTATGAAGATATGAATTGTAAGACCTACTCATGGCTTAACATTCTACGAGGGAAGCTTAAAGACTATAAATAAAACTTGACGATACCGTCTTCAATAGCTTCAATCGAATCTTCATGACTTCTAAAATGGTCCAAAAGCTTCAACGAAGCTTTAGGCATATGAATACGTGCTTTGAGAAGTCTTGAGACGCCGCTTTGGATGTTCACGTGAATTTGGCAACGATCTCCATAACTGCGCTCACAAAGTGTTAGTTCACGATTTATTTATGTTTGCTCATCATCCAAAACCAAATCCGGGGAGTCCAATACTCAACAAAAGCTTCTGAGACCATATCATGGGACACAAAAGTCCACATCTCGTTACGATCCGCATACTTTTTCTGTGTGAAGTTGAGATCCAGAAGATCCTTCACATTCAGACTAAAGTACATCAATTGACGGATAAATTTGCGGACAACCAGAAGATTGTTCGTTCACATATCCCTGTTTCCAACACCCCAGCTAGGATTGACATTCCCAAAGACGGATGCAATCCACCGGCAGCAGAATTGGCTGTACCTCAATTGAAAAGAGGACCCCTGCTAGGTTCAAAATATAAAATTCCTCAACAGAGGAAGATTCCTGGATATATCACAATGATCCAACCACAGGATGCTGAGCTTAGACCAGCAACCTGTCCTCTCCTAATTTCCACTGCAGAGGAAATAACAGGAGAAACATAATTATATTACGTACATACTGGAGAGGTACTAGATAGATATAGCACAGTCGTCGTCGACGTTTTTGCTTTCGCTATTGCCGTTTGTAACGACTGGTTTTCATGAATCTGGATTTATTATATTATATTATATGTTTTGGTGGATTTTCTCCTCATGTGTGGTTTTCGTCTCCGTAGCTTTCATTTTCGATCGTTTCGTCGTGATTTTCTAGCTACTTCTTTAGAATCGTCGATTTCGGAGTGAGTCATTCGTGACGGGCTTCATATCGGTCATATCTTATTGCTAGATCAAGCCTAGGAGTCTTAAGAATCGATCCCGGAGCATCGCGCTCCATTTCGGAACTTTTTGTGCACGTTAGCCGGTACAAGAAGGGGAACCGACCGACTAGATGACGATTTAGTCGGTCGGCAAACCTACATGGACCGACTAGTTGGCTTTGTTAATCACTCAGGAGTTACTGTTTACTTTTAGTCGGTCTAAGAACACTCACCGACCGACTAGATATGAAACTAGTCAGTCAGAACTTGCTCTCAGACCGACTTGTTTCTGTCAGTAGATTTCACCTAAGTTACTGTTTATCGTTAGTCGGTCCATGAACACTCACCGACCGACTAGGTTGCAAACTAGTCGGTCGACGGGCCTTCACAGACCGACTAATTCATTACCCAGATTTTTCCCTACTTTCGCTGCTTGGTGTTAGTCGGTCACAGTTAATCGACCGACCGACTAGTTGCTAAACTAGTCGGTCAGCCAACCTTCTTTGACCGACTAATCAGTGTCGAAACCCTAATTTCTGGGCAGCCGCCAAGTCGTTTTCTATAAATACCCCACTTCATTTCTTTTCTTTCTTTCTCTTCTCCTGGCTTCATTCCCTCCCCCTTGACCTCTGATCTTCCCCAACCTTCCTCTAGCCTTCCTCCTTCATCATGAGCTTCTCCCCCTCTCCATTTTGTCCAACCACCATGCCCTAGGCCATCTCCAACCCCCAAAAATCCCCAAAACCCCATTTCTCCATATTTTCCACATCCATTCCAGATCTGAACCCTAGGTTCCCCGGATCGTTTCTTCCGTTGTCGTGCTTGCTCGGCATCATTCTTCCGCTTCCGATACGGTAATGACTCGATCTCTTAATGTTCTCTTAACCCATTTGTGTTTTTGTGAAACCCTAATGAAATGAATGTTGTTTTGATGATTGTTTCTCCGTAACAGCGACTTTCCCGTAGATTAGCGTCCATGGGACGAACCCTCGTTAATCGTCATCCTCGGTGCTAGGCAAGTGAAACTTGCCACTTAGGGTTTTGGGCCATGTCTTAGGCCATTTGCTTGTTGTAGGCGTAAAAGAGACTAGGCGACGAAATGATACTCGCGTAGGCGCAAATTTAGGAACTAGCTTGACAACGAAGCTAGATCCGAAATTTATCATGTTGCATAACTACCATGTCATGTTTAATTTCCATTAACGGTACGCAAATTAATTGTCATGTCATTGCATTCTTTAAAGTGTTTCCGTGATTGCGTAGCTCCGCTACATCTTGTGAAATGATTAAGGCTAGGTGCACCCCTATGCCAAATAAAATACGCTCCTGGTTGTGATCCAGGAAACGAGCTCTTGTGCGGGGCAACCCTGGCTCATTTACTGAGCTCGTGTGCAGGGACCCTGGCTCGTTCACATGTGGGAGGGGTAAGAGTTAAGCGGCCATTCAACTGGGAGTCTGCCCGATCAGCAACTGCAGTTGTAAGGCGTAAACTCTGGGTTCTGGGGTAGTGTTAAGCGGCCAATCAGTGTGAATGTCAAACCATTCAGCTGTAAGGTGTAAACATCTACAAACAACGTGAAACGTGACTAGTGATTGAGAAATTTAGTAGCTTGGCTACTCTTGACTTGTCCTGATAAATTGTTCTCTTGTACTTAATGTTCACCATGTCTTACTTGTGCACTCATGTTATAACTGCTATGCCATGCATACTATAACTGCTAGGTTGTTAGTTTGCCTTACTTTCAGTTTCCTTGCCCAAGTCTTTTAGACTTGCTGACATGTGCCCCTTTACTCTTTTGGGTGACACATGTTAGATCCTGAGCCTGAGTACATTGTTGAGGACGAGGTGTTTGCTGACGCCGAGCCCGAGCCTGTGTTTGGCGAGAAGTACGTGGACACTGGGGACCAGTCCTAGTGTCTTCGTTGAGCTTTCCCTTTTGTTTAGACTGCTGTTTTGTTTTCGGTGCGTAGCACCTATACTTTGTTACGTTGTTCCTTTTGTTGGCCTTGTTATGGGCCTTTAGACTCTTTCTTTTAGCCTCGTGGCTTTTCTGGATGTTGAACTTAATTTTCATGTTGGACAAATTCGAAGATTTGAGATTTTATTTTTGTCTCTCCTTGTGTTATTATTGTTGTTCCGTTTATGGTTACATGGACCTGCTTATGTTTTATTGACGCTTATCGGGTTTGGGGCTTCACGGCTCCACTCTCGTGCGGACCTTTTCACGTCTCGCCTCCATTTTAGGGAAGCGGGGCGTGACCGGTTTTGTTGGTGGCCCATGCAGGTCCCCTTCTGTAACTGCGATTATCAGAATGACGATAATAATATTAGAACGTCCAATAAACTAAGTTCGACATCCGAGTCATAAGCTATGAGTCTAATCTGCTTCGTTTTCTGTGTCATTAGATAGCAGGAAGGTGATTCACCCGTGGTGGAGGTAGTGGTGCACCCCCTCATGATGAGGAGCCTGAGCGGGAACCCACCAATGTAGAGATGATGCGAATGATGCTTCAGATGATGCAGGTGCAGCAGGGCGTGCTCCTGCAAGTCAAGAATGCTCCACTTGCTCGAGCTGCCCGGGCACTTCCGGATGCCCCTCGCTCCGAGCCGGGAGCGAAGCAATTTCGGGAGCTGGGTCCCGCATATTTTGATGGGTCTGAGGGTCCTCTGGCTGTCGATGAGTGGATTCGGAACATTGAGGATAACTTGAAGATGGCCAAGATCACCTCGGTTGGATGGGTTGATTTGGCGAAGAGGCAACTCAAGGATAATGCTCGGAATTGGTGGGATGCGGAAGAGAAGATGCTGGTGGAGCCGATAGCTTGGGCTACCTTTAAGTCCAGGTTTGATGAGGAGTTCTTCCCGAAGGCTGCTAGGAAGGAGATGCTGCAGTGCTTTATTGATCTGAAGCAAGGGAGCTTGACGGTGGACCTGTACCACCAAGAGTTCACTAGGCTGAGTCGATTCGCACCGAAGATGGTGCAGGATGCTGATGAGAGGGCTCAGAGGTTCCTGCAGGGACTTGCTTTGGAGCTTCAGAGTTTTGTGTCTTCCTCTGATCTGGACTCTTATTAGAAGGTTCTGGTCGCTGCGAGGAGGCAAGAGCTGAACCTGAGTCAGAGGAGAGGACATGTTTCTGGTGCTGGGAAGAGGCATATGGAGCAGGCCAGAGTGGTGGTTAGGCCTGGTTTCAAGCCTAATCAGTCAGCTCAGTTCAAGAGGCCAGGAGGGCCTATTCAGAAGACTTGCCATTTCTGCGGCAAGCCTGGCCACATCAAGGATCAGTGTAGGAAGTTTCTGGGCCAGTGTTTGGTTTGTGGTGACGCTTCTCATGTCGCGAAGGATTGTCGGCATGCGAATCAGCTGCGGAGGGCACCTGTTGCAGCACAACCGTTGCAGCAGCGAGCGTCTGTTCCTGCTGGACGTGGAGCAGCTCTTGTTCCACAGAGGCAGGTTTTTCAGCAGGCTATTCCGCCGAGGAGGCAGGCTTTTCTGATGACCGCTGTGGAGAGCGAGGCTGTGGATGAGGTTATCGCAGGTAATCCTCAATCTAGCTGTTACTTTCCTAACTAGTTTTGTTTGTTAGATTATGTTGTTTGCTTGAACATGATTGTTTGCTAGACTAGGGTTTGATTGTTAAATTGCTTGTTAGGTGTGGTTTTGGTGTGCACATTTCCTGCACGAGTCCTCTTTGACTCTGGTGCATCGATGTGCATTATTTCTCGGAGCTTCGTGGAGAAGCATTCCTTGTCGACGTCCCCTCTTTCCAAGAGTTGGAATGTCGTTATAGGGAATGGCGTGGTCTTGGTGCATCGTGGTTGCAATTCTTGCCCATTGGTGGTTTGTGGACATGAGCTTTACGCTGATTTCATTGTCCACGACATCATCAACTATGATGTGGTCCTTGGGATGGATTGGCTTGCGAGCTTCTATGCTACGATCGACTGTCGAAGGAAGAAGCTGGTGTTCGAGATTCTCGGACATCCAATATTTGAGTTCAACCGTGGTAGCAGCTCGCTTGGTCCTGTCAGATTTCGGGCCAGGCTGGTGGAGATTGTGGCTATGCAGATGGATTTGAAGAGGCCAGCTGTGGTGCGGGACTTTGATGACGTCTTCCCCGAGGAGATGTCTGGTTTGCCACCTGATCGAGCTTTGGAATTTTCTATTGATCTTTTTCCAGGAGCGCAGCCCATTTCGAAGGCACCATATCGTATGGCGCCAGCAGAGTTGGAAGAGTTGCGGAATCAGCTGGATGAGCATTTGCAGAAGGGTTATATCAATCCTAGCGTGTCTCCGTGGGGAGCACCGGTCTTGCTGGTGAAGAAAAAGGATGTTTCGTGTCGCATGTGCGTGGACTATCGGGAGCTGAATGCGGTGACCATCAAGAATAAATACTCATTGCCTCGCATCGATGATATTTTTGATCAGCTTGGAGGTTCGAGGGTGTTTTCAAAGTTGGATCTAAGGAGTGGTTACCATCAGTTGAAGGTGAAGAAGGGAGATGTTCCGAAGACAGCGTTCATGACGAAGTATGGACACTATGAGTTTGTGGTTATGCCTTTCGGTGTAACCAATGCACCTGCAGTTTTCATGAATCTGATGAACCTGATTTTCTACGACTTTTTAGATAAGTTTGTCGTTATCTTTATTGACGATATTCTGATCTATTCTAAGTCGGAGGAGGAGCATGCATCGCACTTGAGGACGGTGTTGGAGATTTTGAGGAAGCATCGGCTGTATGCTAAGTTTTCGAAGTGCGAGCTTTGGCTGGACAGAGTTGCTTTTCTCGGGCATGTGGTGATAGGAGATGGTATTTCAGTGGATCCCGAGAAGATCAGGGCCATCAGAGAGTGGCCTGTTCCGCAGTCAGCGTCTGAGATTCGGAGTTTCCTTGGGCTTGCTGGTTACTATCGGCGCTTCATTAAGGACTTTTCCCGTATTACTGAGCCGATGACCAGATTGACGCGGAAGGATGTACCTTTTGTTTGGTCGGGTGATTGTGAGAATGCTTTTGGTGTTCTGAGCGAGAGATTGACGACTGCCCCCATTCTTGTTGTGCCTGATCGCAGCGGTGGATTTGAGATCTTTTGCGATGCTTCTGGTAAGGGTCTCGGTTGTGTTTTGCATCAGCACGGGCATGTTGTGGCGTATGCATCTCGTCAGCTCAAGGTTCATGAGAAGAATTACCCGACACATGATTTGGAGTTGGCTGTCGTTGTGTTTGCTCTTAAGATTTGGATGCACTTCTTACTGAGTGAGAAAGTGAAGATCTTCACCGATCACAAAAGCTTGAAGTATATTTTTACTCAGAAGGAGCTCAACATGCGACAGCGTCGATGGTTGGAGCTCATGGCGGATTATGAGATTGATTTGCAGTATCACCCTGGTAAGGTGAATGTGGTTCCTGATGCGCTGAGTAGGCTTCCAGCGGTGATGATTTTGACTTCACAGTGGAGATTGCAGCAGGATTTTTGCAAGTCTGGTGTGGAGATTGTTCTTCCTGGGGAGGCTTCTTCGTTGATGTGTATGCAGATACAGTCGACGATTGTGGATCGGATCAAGGCTGGCCAGGCTGAGGATCTGAAGCTGGTGAAGATTCGGGAGCAGGTGGAAGCCGGTCTGTAGACTGAATTTTTGATTCATGAGGATGGCTCGCTGAGGTTTGGAGCCAGGTTGTGTGTGCCGGCTGGGGATATCAGAGAGGAGTTGATGGTGGAGGCACACAGTTCGCCGTATTCTGTGCATCCTGGTGGCACCAAGATGTACCAGGATCTTCGTCTGAACTATTGGTGGCATGGCATGAAGAGGAGCGAGGCTCGGAGTGTAGCCAAGTGTTTGGTTTACCAGTAGGTAAAGGCGGAGCATCAGCGTACGGCAGGGTTGCTGCAACCGCTTCCGATTCCGGAGTGGAAATGGCAACAAATCACTATGGATTTCGTGACTGGACTACCTCGGAGTCCGAAGCAGAATGACGCGATTTGGGTGATCGTAGATCGATTGACCAAATCTGCGCACTTTATTCCATTCCGAGTGGGACAGTCCACTGAGGCGCTAGCAAGGAGATATATGGAGGTAAATTCTTTTACTCTCCGTTTCTATTTCCTTTTCTAGTTTAGATGGTGATGTAACGTGAATCGTGCAGGAGGTCGTACGAATTCACGGAGTCCCCGTGAGTATCGTGTCGGACAGAGACACGAGGTTCACATCTCAGTTCTGGCAGAGTTTGTAGAAGAGTTTGGGTACGCGTCTGAGTTTCAGCACGGCGTACCATCCGCAGATGGATTGCCAGTCCGAGAGGACGATTCAGATCTTGGAGGACATGCTGAGGGCGTGCATGTTGGATTTCAAGGGTTCGTGGGAGGACCATCTACATCTGGTAGAGTTTTCCTACAACAACAGCTTCCAGGCGAGTATTGGCATGGCGCCTTTTGTCGCGTTGTATGGGAGGAAATGTCGATCGCCATTGAGTTGGGATGACATTGGTGATCGGGAGCTGTTGGGACCTGAGATGATTGTGGAGGCCGTGGATGTTGTCAGGAACATTCGGGAGAGGTTGAGGATTGCTCAGGACCGTTTTAAGCATTGGGCGGATGCTAAATGGCGTCCTTTGGAGTTTCAGCCGGGCGACCATGTGTTCTTGAAGATTTCTCCGAATCGTAGTGTGATTCGCTTTGGGAAGCGAGGGAAGTTGAGCCCGCGATACATTGGACCGTTCGACATTCTGGAGAAAGTTGGCGAGGTAGCCTACCGCTTAGCCTTGTCGCCATCTTTGGAAGGAGTTCACAATGTTTTCCATGTGTCGCAGCTCCGTCGATACATTAGCGATCCATCTCATGCTGTGGATTTCTCGGAGATTACCGTTCGCCCTGATATGACGTATGACCAGCAGCCAGTGCAGATTCTGGACAGGCGTCAGAAGTCACTTCGAAACAAGGTAGTCAATCTTGTGAGGGTGATGTGGCGACACGGCTCGCCAGGAGAGTCTACTTGGGAGAATGAGGATGAGATGCGAGAGCGTTTCCCACTTTTGTTCCCGGACACGTGAGTGTTGGGAAATTCCGAGGACGGAATATTTCTTAAGTTGGGGAGGATGTAACGACTGGTTTTCATGTATCTGGATTTATTATATTATATTATATGTTTTGGTGGATTTTCTCCTCATGTGTGGTTTTCGTCTCCGTAGCTTTCATTTTCGATCGTTTCGTCGTGATTTTCTAGCTTCTTCTTTAGAATCGTCGATTTCAGAGTAAGTCATTCGTGACGGACTTCATATCGGTCATATCTTATTGCTAGATCAAGCCTAGGAGTCTTCGGAATCGATCCCGGAGCTTCGCGCTCTATTTCGGAACTTTTTGTGCACGTTAGCCGGTACAAGAAGGGGAACCGACCGACTAGATGACGATTTAGTCGGTCGGCAAACCTACATGGACCGACTAGTTGGCTTTGTTAATCACTCAGGAGTTACTGTTTACTTTTAGTCGGTCTAAGAACACTCACCGACCGACTAGATGTGAAACTAGTCGGTCAGAACTTGCTCTCAGACCGACTAGTTTCTGTCAGTAGATTTCACCTAAGTTACTGTTTATCGTTAGTCGGTCCATGAACACTCACCGACCGACTAGGTTGCAAACTAGTCGGTCGACGGGCCTTCACAGACCGACTAATTCATTACCCAGATTTTTTCCTACTTTCGCTGCTTGGTGTTAGTCGGTCACAGTTAATCGACCGACCGACTAGTTGCTAAACTAGTCGGTCAGCCAACCTTTTTTGACCGACTAATCAGTGTCGAAACCCTAATTTCTGGGCAGCCGCCAAGTCGTTTTCTATAAATACCCCACTTCGTTTCTTTTCTTTCTTTCTCTTCTCCTGGCTTCATTCCCTCCCCCTTGACCTCTGATCTTCCCCAACCTTCCTCTAGCCTTCCTCCTTCATCATGAGCTTCTCCCCCTCTCCATTTTGACCAACCACCATGCCCTAGGCCATCTCCAACCCCCAAAAATCCCCAAAACCCCATTTCTCCAGATTTTCCCCATCTATTCCAGATCTGAACCCTAGGTTCCCCGGATCATTTTTTTCGTTGCCGTGCTTGCTCGGCATCATTCTTCCGCTTCCGATACGGTAATGACTCGATCTCTTAATGTTCTCTTAACCCATTTGTGTTTTTGTGAAACCCTAATGAAATAAATGTTGTTTTGATGATTGTTTCTCCGTAACAGCGACTTTCCCGTAGATTAGCGTCCGTGGGACGAACCCTCGTTGATCGTCATCCTCAGTGCTAGGCAAGTGAAACTTGCCACTTAGGGTTTTGGGCCATGTCTTAGGCCATTTGCTTGTTGTAGGCGTAAAAGAGACTAGGCGACGAAATGATACTCGCCTAGGCGCAAATTTAGGAACTAGCTTGACAACGAAGCTAGATCCGACATTTATCATGTTGCATGACTACCATGTCATGTTTAATTTCCATTAACGGTACGCAAATTAATTGTCATGTCATTGCATTCTTTAAAGTGTTTCCGTGATTGCGTAGCTCCGCTACATCTTGTGAAATGATTAAGGCTAGGTGCACCCCTATGCCAAATAAAATACGCTCCTGGTTGTGATCCAGGAAACGAGCTCTTGTGCGGGGCAACCCTGGCTCATTTACTGAGCTCGTGTGCAGGGACCCTGGCTCGTTCACATGTGGGAGGGGTAAGAGTTAAGTGGCCATTCAACTGGGAGTCTGCCCGATCAGCAACTGCAGTTGTAAGGCGTAAACTCTGGGTTCTGGGGTAGTGTTAACCGGCCAATCAGTGTGAATGTCAAACCATTCAGCTGTAAGGTGTAAACATCTACAAACAACGTGAAACGTGACTAGTGATTGAGAAATTTAGTAGCTTGGCTACTCTTGACTTGTCCTGATAAATTGTTCTCTTGTACTTAATGTTCACCATGTCTTACTTGTGCACTCATGTTATAACTGTCATGCCATGCATACTATAACTGCTAGGTTGTTAGTTTGCCTTACTTTCAGTTTCCTTGCCCAAGTCTTTTAGACTTGCTGACATGTGCCCCTTTACTCTTTTGGGTGACACATGTTAGATCCTGAGCCTGAGTACATTTTTGAGGACGAGGTGTTTGCTGACGCCGAGCCCTAGCCTATGTTTGGCGAGGAGTACGTGGACACTGGGACCAGTCCTAGTGTCTTCGTTGAGCTTTCCCTTTTGTTTAGACTGCTGTTTTGTTGTCGGTGCGTAGCACCTATACTTTGTTACGTTGTTCCTTTTGTTGGCCTTGTTCTGGGCCTTTAGACTCTTTCTTTTAGCTTGGTGGCTTTTCTGGATGTTGAACCTAATTTTCATGTTGGACAAATTCGGAGATTTGAGATTTTATTTCTGTCTCTCCTTGTGTTATTATTGTTGTTCCGTTTGTGGTTACATGGACCTGCTTATGTTTTATTGACGCTTATCGGGTTTGGGGCTTCACGGCTCCACTCTCGTGCGGACCTTTTCACGTCTCGCCTCCATTTTAGGGAAGCGGGGCGTGACACCGTTCACGTCGCTGAATACGACGATGACGTCTACCCACTTTTCTATAGCGTAAACGCATAGAATGGCCAAAGTGGGACGAGGCAATAAGAGTAGAGCTGGACTCACTCTTGAAAAGTAAAGTCTTTGGACCAGTAGTCCATACACCTGAATGTGCAAAAACCTGTGGAATATAATTCGAATTTCATAAAGAAATTGAAATGAAGGAAATGTGATCATTTTCCTACTAAGCCTACAATTCTCTGAAAAAGCCAATACATGCAGCTCATGGATGTTGTGACTGCATATATATACGGTAATATAGATATAGAGATCTATATAAAACTTCCAGAAGGGTATACTCTACCCACAGAGATGAAAGACAGACGTAGAAACGTCTTCTCCATAAATGCTACAAAGATCATTAGTTGATCTTAGCAATATTCTGTCTGTGTATCTTTTTCGAAAGATCGTTGACATGATTTGTAATATTTACCATATATGTGGTCGACTTAAAGCTAATAGGATCTCCTGCAGAGACCATTTAGATATTAGATAGCTTTAAGCATACCTTGGAAATGAAAAACCTAGGTATAACAAGGTATTATCTCAGCTTATATATTTAACCCCTTCGTGGTGTAACCCTTTAATATCTTTCATACACATGGAGTTTATGAAGAATGATGTCCACTTGCATCCTATTAAAAATGGATACTTATGTTTGACACCTTCCAATAGCTGGAAGCGGGGGAGGACATCCTAGGTCCCGAAGAGCCTAGCTCTAGTGTACTTGTTACACTTCTTTATCTGGCCAACTGTACGTATCTTTGATAGAACGTCTCCAGTAAAGTTGTTAACCAGATACAGTGTTGCCCTGGAGAGCAACACTAGACCAAGGATAAGTTGCTTCTGCGCAACTTCCAAGGGTCAAAGAATATATATCGCATATGCAGGTTTAAAGATCATTGTGATGACTATAACACAATAGGCCGGCCACCTCCTAAATATCTACACATCATCCTCTAATGTCTACATCTTCTGAGAAGCTCATCATCCAAGAAGCAAGTATTGAAAACGCTCAGCCAGGTCCAGTAGTACCTTGCAGACACACTGAAGACTGATTCAATGAATACTTTAGTGGCGTCATTTACCAACTTCGAAGAGCATTCCACTCCAGAACGTCACCGCTTTACTATAGCCGCTAGATGAGTGAAACTTGTATAAAATGAGTGATGATTGTATTTTCTTTCAAAACATGATGGATGTATAGACGAATATGAGATGATTGTATAGATACATAGGAGATCTGTAAGCCTGAAGCTTGTACAGATCAGGGGGAGTCCCTCGATAGTTGTACTCTTTTTCCTTAAGCTGCTGGTTTTTCCCACTGGGTTTTCCACAGCTAAGGGTTTAACGAGGCAACCACAGTGGCGTTGAATCCAGAAGTATCCACCCCATTAGCATAACAAATCCTGAAGTATTCATATGCTTAACCCAAGGTAATGGAGAGATGAGGGGGAGTGTTGTGAGTTGAGGGAGGCCTTTGACCTCCCCCCTCAACATCTCACCATTACTCCCCACTAAGTTAGTGGGGAGTCCATTGGAATCCTAACTTATAATGAGATGTTTATAAATAAAGTACAATGGCTATTCGCCATGGTTAATCCTCGACAATACTCTTCTAACAGTTTCAGTAATGAGGCGATGGATCCATTTTCATGCTTCCATACTACAGATAAAAGTGGTGTTAAGTCAACAATCAAGAAAGGCACCCAGAAGAACAAGAAAAAAATAAATTACTGAGCAATTGGAGTTTCAAAGGATTTCTTATTGTTCTTTTTAAGTTCTTTAGTTTTCTAACTAATGCTAAATTATTCTCTATGTAATGGATGTAATTGAGTTAGCTGATCATAAAGCAGAAAAGTTACCTTTTAAGATGATGGTTAACGACAAAAGATATGATTGAGACGCCTTCTTAATTGTAGACAAACACAAAGTAAACATGGTGTGTGTATTGAATTTCAAGGTGCTGAGGAAGACTCACGTCAAATAGGACTATGAGAAAATTTTCATTTAAGATGGAGTTGATTTCTCTTCATTTTGAAGTTCTATATGGGGTTTTGATGGTCTTAACATTAATTAGTTATTCAAGTTGATAACATTTGTTGGCTATGGATAGATATTATTGATTTTGAATCAATATAGAGACTATTCAGATTTGACTTTATAGTTTAGGTTTTCTTTGTTATATTTTTCTTTTTATATAATTTTTATGTTTTTTAGGAATCTAGCTTGAACAAAAATTAGGAATAATGGTTGATTTATCTAAGGATTCTTTGGTTTAGTATAAATATGGCATCTTTCATCCATTTGTATCAATGGGTATTTTGCATGAATTTGTAAGATTTGTGTATTTCAGTTAAATTGGATATAAATAAAAATCGGTGAAAATTTAACTCCAAAATTTTGTGTTTATTCTTCTTAATTGAATTTTTTCTGTAACAATCCATATACATAACTTCTAGGGTGTTTCATGATGACAAAGCATGCACATTATCATATCATACAATTAGCCAAATGTGCTTTGTAAACGGATTTAAAGCTATTATGACTAAGATTACGATTGGCTAGAATCTAAGAAAACACGACATTAACAAGTTTTCTTGCCTTTTTGACTTAATGGTTGGACTCGTGTTTCTTGCTTTAACGTGCAGTTTAGTGTTTAGTAGCTTAATGTCTGCATCTAGTCTCTACGGTTGCATTACATACGTCATGTATGATAGTATTCTTCCTTTGGAAAATTGATGATTTTTCTTGGTGTATGAGGTCTACTAAATTGATTAGGAGTATGTTAGGCTTGGGCATGTAATTGTGTCCCACCTAATGCATGTACTCAGCCAAACGTAGGTCGGTTCAAGGAACAAAATTGTTTCCTATCTTGGTGTGACTAAGGCTATTGCAGAGCCTTAACACAAACCCTAATTTGGTTAGAGTTAGTGATCTCGCATTATGTAGAACATCGAGCACTCTTGTGGGCCATATGATCCCATCCTATGGTGGATAGAAATTACTTAGATGAGAGGGTAAGACTTGGGTCGCTGATTTATATGGGGGCTAATTCTCCTTCCAGAATATATAGAAAAGAAATAATATAATTGCCACACCACCATAGATCGTTCATCTCAATTAAGGTCATGAAGGTAATAGCATCATGGTTTGTGAGGTGGCTAGCTGACACCATGATGCCTTCTACAACTAAGAGAATATCACCATCAAGGTTGCTGCTATCAAATCTGGATTATGAACATGTAAGCTTCCATTTCTATTATTTCATGAATAATTGGTCTAAATATTGCATGTTAGGTAGATGATTTAGATCCAGCTACATGCTTTTCTTAAATGGATTTGATAGGTCCTTTGCAGGCTGAATCTACTTATAGCTCAATTCTTTCCAATCCAAAAGCAAAATTTCATTGCTCACATGCATTTTCTTGATGTGTTGTTTGGTACATTTGCAAATAAAATGATGTTAAAGATTATCGAGGGAAGGCGTGTTAAAAGATTCTTGTTTTTAGGCAATATATGAGGATGTCATCCTAATAATGCAAGGAAAATTATGGTCAAAAAGACATATTCATAACCATTAATTTGAAATGACAATAATTTTTACAAAAAAGTTAAGTTAGTCCCTCACCTTATCTCACTCTCTGTATTGCCCTTGATATTTTGTTATTCCAACAACTATACTCCTCTTGCCAAACGACGAATAAAAGTTAAACATATAGCGTATTCTCTTTCACAAAAAGAGCAGATTTAATGAAATGTTCCTAAATATTGATGTTATATCTCATTTTGTGTATTTTTTTTGTTGTGAGTGGAGGAGGCTTTTGGCCTCCTCACTATTTATCCCCCCATTACTTCACCACTCTTAATGTGGTGGAGACCTTTGGTACGCTAAAAGTCTCTTGGAATGCCATATGTATTTTATAAATAAAGAACCATGACCAATGACCATGGTTACTCTTCTCCATATCTCTTAACACGTTATCAGCACTTTTGGCTCTTCCATTTTGAGCTTCTCTCCCCGCAGAAAATTCTATCCCCTACTTTGTTACGCTCCTCTAATTTGTTACGCGCGAAGGAATCTTTGGTTGCGGCTGTACGTTGCGGATTTCCTCTTGGGCGCATTTGGAGCGTGGAATTTTCTCTCTACGGATCTTCTAGTCTTTGGCTCTTCCCTAGATTTTTAATCTAGAGGTAATATCCGTCGATCCCGTAGATAGCTATAAACAAATTTTTATTTTAGCCATGGTTTTTTACAACCTCTTTTTGGCTTGTTTAAAATCTGCTAAATACAATATCATACATTGATAAAATACAACAAAATAAAATAAAATAAAATAAACAGCCCACAATCCCCCCCCCGAAGGGGGGGTTCTTACCCCAACCCCCCCCCCCCCCCCCGCCGACGGCGGGGGTTTTGCCCCCAACACCCCCCCGGAGAGGGGGGGGGTCTCCCGATCACCGCCCCACCCCCCCCAACGGGGGGGGGGGGGGGGGTGGGGGGTGGGGGGGGACCGTTCCGGCGCCGCCCCCCAAGTGGGCGGGGGGGGGGGGGGTGGTGGGTGGTGGGTGGTCTTCTGTCCCCCCCGATGAAGGGGCTGTTCCGGCGCCCCCCCCAAGCGGGGGGTCTTCTGTCCCCCGCCCCCAGACGGGGGGCCGTTCCGGCGCAGCCCCCCCAAGGGGGGTCTTATGTCCTTCGCCGACGCCCGTCCGCCGGCGCCGAGCCCCCCCATTCGGGGGGGGGGGGGGGTTTCTTTCCGCCAGCGCCGACCCCCCTAGGCGGGGGGGGGGGGGGGGTGGGTGTTTCTTTCCGTAGGAGCAGACCCCCCAGGCGGGGGTGTTCTGTCTGACTACCCCCCGCCCGCAGAGGGGGGGGGGGATTCTATCCACTGCCCCCAGCCCGCAGCGGGGGGCCTCCGGCTATCTCTCTGTAAAAGGAATTTGAGGGGACAAACTTAGGGTTTGGGATTCTTTACATTCCACAACCCAAAAATGGGCTTAATGACTAATTTTGATTAATTTAATTAAAATAGATAGCCTTGTTGTTGGGCCTGCAGCCCATTTGTAACCTTGTTAATAATTTCTATGGGCCTGCAGCCCCAATTACTTAATGGTTATTTTTGCCTACCAAACAAATCGGGCCTGAAGCCCAGTAATTCCTATTGCAAATCTTTAAATTGTTAATTAAAATTTTGACATTGGATTTATTCGGTCCAGAAGACAAGTAAATTTTATTGCAACATTTATTGATTTTTGGCAATTGGGCTGGCAGCCCAAATATAAATGAAATATTACACAGATTAATATTTATGGGCCTGCTGCCCCTTTAAAATTATTAATTTATATCATTTCTTTGTTATGAACTTGTCGCGTCATATTGCTAAATTTATAACACTATTTCATTATTATTAAATTATGGAATTTTCGGATTTTTTCAAAATATAATTATCTTAAGGATCCTGCGACCGCTCTGCCGTTGGTCAACTAACCTAACGGTGTATGACGTCTCCCCGTGGTCCGAGAGATTATTATATTTTATAGTCTATTTTTCCATATTTTATATGCCTGTGTTATATACATGCGTGGTTGTTTATTTTGTGCATATATCATTTATAAACTTCGTGGATGTTTATATAAGCTAAAATGTGATTTTTAGGATAGGCCAATTTGATACCCTTTATATTCCTTGCAATTTTATTTTCTTTTTTGAGAGAATTTGTAAGTGAGGATTATATGTATTTTTACCAAAGACCGGTGTACCGACAAAATGAAGACGGAGTCGTAAATTTGAAAATATAGGGACCCATTCTGGGTTTCCAAGTTGTATTTTTCTTTTCTTTATGGACTGTATATTCGGACTTTGGACTTTGTACATTTTTGGGTATCTGGCCGATCCCCACATTTTGCTTACTTTATTTGTTATGCGTGAATTTCAATTTAAATTAATTCATGCTTATTTTAAATTGCGTAGATAAAATGGCAAAATTGGCAAGTGTCGATTTCGAAGTCCTTGACTCTGTAGGAAAAAAATTACCTGAGTTGGCGAGTGGACCTGAAGTTCCACTTCCGTTCGATGGCCCTCCTTGGGTCCATTTTGGCTCCTTCCTCGGCCCCAGCAGCGGCCGATGCTTCTGCTGCATCCAGTAGCGCCACTCCAACCACTGTATCCGATGTAGATAAGGCGAAAGCCATAATCTACATCAGGAAACATATAGATCGGACCTTAAAGGCCGAATACTTAACGGTTGAGGACCCAAAGGACCTGTGGACACGTCGGAGGCACGGTATAAACATCAAATTGATGTTATATTATCGCGTGCCAGTTATGAGTGGGAAAACCTTAGACTTCAGGACTATAAGTCTGTCGCTGAGTATAATTCTGCACTTCATAACATCACCTCACGCCTGAAGTTGTGCGGTGAAGAAGTGACAGAATAACGTATGTTGGAAAAAACATTTAACTCGTTTCACGAGAAAGATGAAATCCTCATGCAATCAGTATCGTGAACGCAACTTCACGAAATTCTCTGATCCGATCTCATGCCTACTTTGGGCAGAGCAGAATCGAGACTTACTGCTCGCCACTCATAATTTACGTCCAGCTGGCACTGCCCCTATCCCTGAAGCCCACCACGTTTCTCTCCAGAAGTGGAAAAACAAGAAGAAGGCTAAAAATAACAAAGTAAAAGCTGTAATGAAGTAACCAAGAGGTGTAGCACCCCAGCCAAACAAAAACAATAAGGAAAATAGAAACTTCACATGGAAGCGAAATAACACCGACCAAGTGTCACTTCCTAAGAAGAACTGGGAGGACAAATGCCATAGATGCAGCATGACTGGCCACTGGTCTAGAAACTGCCGCACTCCTCGCCACCTCCAGGATCTATATCAGGCGAGCCATAAGTCTCTACCTGAAACAAACTTGGTGGCTGTTCAGCCGCCAACGATGTTTACTGCAAACGACTTCGAGAACGACGACCTGCTCGATTAAGCATCATCCTTTATCTATGCATTTAAAATTCCATGTATCTTCATCTTTTGTTTGCTTTAGTTCGAACTTTTATCTATGAATGTCATTTTACATTTAGTTAAATGAAATTTCGTTTTTGCTTATATAGATGAAGTATGAGTGGCTAGTGGACAGTGCCTCCACGCACACAATCCTTCGCGAACATTGCTATTTTAATAGCATAAATAAATATGACGGTCCTGTTATCACAATTTCAGGACTGTCCAAAATAATCGAAGGATCTGGTGAAGCAATTATATTGCTCCCAAATAACACAAGACTTCAAATAAAAAATGCATTATTCTCTCCTAAATCAAATAGGAATCTCGTAAGTGTCAAGGACTTCCATTTAAACGGATATCACTTAGAAACCAGAGATGAAAATAAGGTTGAATATCTGTATGTAACTCGTCAAAAATATGACCAGAAGATCAACTGCAAGAGATTCAAGGGACTCCCGTCGGGTCTCTACCATACATACATTCAACCAATAGAAGCCAATATGACTAAGCACCAGACGTGCCAATCACTGCCAGAGTTCCAACTCTGGTATAACAGACTTGGTCACCCTGGGTCAGCAATGATGCGACGCATCATCACTGAATCCCGTGGACATAAATTGAAGAACCTGAAGATTCTTCATAAGGGTGAATTTCCTTGTCCCCTTGTTTCAAGGGAAAAATTATAACGAGACCATCCCTCCTAAAAGTGGTATTAGAGTCTCCTGGCTTCCTTGAGAGAATTCATGATGACATTTGCGGGCCTATTCACCCCGCAAGGGGCCCATTTCAGGACTTCATGGTACTGATTGATGCATCAACTAAATGGTCTTATGTGTGCCTCTTGTCCACCCGCAACCTAGCTTTTCCAAAGCTATTGGCACAAATAATAAGGTTGCGTGCTCATTTCCCCGATAACCATATCAAGAGACTACGTCTTGATAATGCGGGCGAATTTACTTCACAAGTCTTCGAAGACTATTGCCAGGCAACATGTATTGAAGTTGAACATCCTATAACATATGTTCACACCCAGAACGGATTAGCTTAGTCCTTTATAAAGAGACTCCAATGGATTTCACGTACATTGCTTATGCAATCCCATTTGCCGGTGGATGCTTGGGGCATGCTATTTTACATGCTGCATCACTTATTAGGATAAGACCCTCTGGAGGTCATACATTATCCCCGAAGCAACTTGCATATGGCGCACCTCCGGATATCTCTCATTTGAGAGTGTTTGGTTGTGCGGTATATGTCCCGATAGCACCACCTCAGAGGACCAAAATGGGTCCTCAGCGTCGTCTATGTATCTATATTGGGTTTGATTTGCCCTCTATTATCAGATACCATGAACCCCTAACGGGGGACGCATTCAAGGCATGTTTCGCTGGCTGTGAATTTGATGAGAAAATTTTTCCTAAACAAGGCACACAGTCTAAGAAGCCTGAAGCTATTGAGACCATTAGTTGGGACCAGAAGTCTTTGTCCCTGTATGATCCGTGTACTAATCTGGGTGAAGATGAGATCCTGAAGATCCTTCACATTCAGAATACAGTACATCTTTTGACGAATAAGTTCACGGACAACCAGAAGATTGTCCGTTCACACGTCCCTGCTGCTAATATGCCAGCTAGGATTGACATCCCCATAGATGGATGCAATCCACCGGCAGCAGAACTGCTTGTACCTCAATTGAAAAGAGGACGTCCACCAGGTTCAAAAGATAAAGTTCCTCGAAAGAGGAAGACTCCTGGAGATAATAAGATTATCCCTCCACAGGATGCTGAGCTCAGACCAGCTACTTCTCCCCTCCTCATTTCCCATGTAGAGGAAATAATATGAGAAACATCATTAAATTTTATACATACTGGAGAGGACAGACATAGCACGGTCGACGACGACGACTTTGCGTTCGATATTACCGTTCACGTCACTGAAAATGACGATGAAGTTGAACCACGATCTCTAGCGAAATGTAAACGCAGAGATGATTGGCCAAAGTGGGACGAGTCAATAAGAGTAGAGCTGGACTCACTCTTGAAACGCGAAGTCTTTGGACCAGTAGTCCAAACACCAGTAGGTGTAAAGCCTGTGGGATATAAGTGGGTTTTCATAAGAAAAAGAGATGAAAATAATGTGATCGTTCGCTACAAGGCACGCCTTGTAGCCCAGGATTTTTCCCAAAGACCGGGGATTGATTACAAAGATACGTATTCCCCGATCATGGATTCGATCACATTCTGATTTTTAATAAGCCTAACTTCTCTGGAAAGCTTAGAAATGCAGCTCATGGACGTTGTGACTGCATATCTATATGGCGATATAGATAAAAATATCTATATGAGACTTCCTGATGGGTTTAAACTATCCCCAGAGATGAAAGAGATACCTCGGGACGTATTCTCTATAAGGCTGCATAGATCATTATAAGGTCTAAAGCAATCGGGAAAGATGTGGTATAACAGACTTAGTGATTTCTTTTCACAACAAGGATTCACGAATAATGAAGTCTGCCTGTGTATCTTTATCAAAAGAACGGGAACATGATTCGTCATCATAGTAGTATATGTGGATGACTTAAATCTCATAGGATCTCCTGCAGAGATCAATGAGATATCTGAAAGCCTAAAACATACTTTTGAAATGAAAGATCTAGGCAAAACAAAGTATTGTCTTAGCTTACAGATAGAACACCTAAGAGGTGGAATCCTATTACACCAATCTAATTATACAAAGAAACTTCTACGTAAGTTTCATATGGATAAATGTCATCCTTTAGGTACTCCTATGGTCGTAAGATCACTAGATGTACATAAGGACCCCTTCCGGCCTCTAGAAGAGAGGGAGGAGATACTGGGTCCTGAAGTACCCTACCTGATTGCCATTGGAGCACTTCTATATCTGGCTAACTGTACGCGTCCCGATATAGCGTTTACAGTTAATCTTCTAGCCAGACACAGTGCAGCACCCATAAAGCTCCACTGGAACAGAGTAAAACATCTTCTGCGATACCTCCAGGGTTCAATTGATCTGAGACTTTACTATCAGAGAGGTACCTCCCCCAAATTGTTGGGTTATGCCGATGCAGGTTATCTTTCAGATCCACACACGTCAAAATCACAGACAGGTTTTTTGTTTACCTACGGAGGTACTGCTATCTCCTGGAGATCGGTAAAGCACACCACAGCAGCTACGTCATCCAACCATTCAGAGCTCATTGCGATCCATGAAGCAAGCAGAGAGTGTTATTGGTTACGATCCTTCGTCCACCACATTCTTCAATCCACTGGCCTGAAGACCGGTGATTTGGAGCCTACTGTCCTATTTGAAGACAACGCTGCGTGCATTGCTCAACTTCAAAAGGGATACATCAAGGGCGACAGGACGAAGCACATATCTCCCAAGTTTTTCTGGACACACGAGCTAAAGGAGGACAAGCAAATTGAAGTTCGACAGATCCAGTCATGCAACAACTTAGCCGATCTTTTTACCAAATCTTTACCAAAATGTATTTTTGTAAAACTTGTAAAAGGAATCGGTATGAGACAACTAAAAGACCTACAAGCCTGAAGCTTGTACGGATGAGGGGGAATAACCTGTGTGTTGTAGTCTTTTCCCTTAAGCTGTTGGTTTTTCCCACTGGGTTTTCCACAGCTAAGGTTTTAATGAGGCAAACACAATTACTCAGGATCCAGAAGTATCCACCACTTTTTAGCCTTATACGCTAAGACCAAAGTAATGGATGGATAAGGGGGAGTGTTGTGAGTGGAGGAGGCTTTCGGCCTCCTCATCATTTATCCCCCCATTACTCCACCACTCTTAATGTGGTGGAGACCTTTGGTATGCTAAAAGTCTCTTGGAATGCCATATGTATTTTATAAATAAAGAACCATGGCCATTGGCCATGGTTACTCTTCTCCATATCTCTTAACACTATGGTCATTAGTTTTTTATTACTAACGTTAATTATGGCCCAAAAAGTTAAAGGCCAAATATGTAGCACACATTTATGGCCAAACTACCCTCATCTTCTAATCCTTCTTCTTCCTCCTCTTCTTTTTCTTCTTTCTTGTTTTTCTCAACTTTAATCTCTCTTACATCCAATCTCGATATGTAAGAAAGTACCTTATCATTGGAAAAATATTGCATTGCTTATTGAAATAAAATATTTGCTTTAGCTAGATACATTGCTCGAGGGCGTGATCACTATGGTGCTTGTAGTATCTACATTGATTCCTATTTTGGATTAGTCTTCAACCCTGGAAACCTTTAATAATATAATATTCACCTTAGATTTCCATCAAAACATGAGAACAAGGGACATTGACCCTAATACATAGCTCACTGTAAGTTGCTAAGAAGAGAGAAATTATTGATGATATGATTTTAGCACTTCATTCTTTTAATCTTACTTCTCATATGTATCCTTCGTTATCTGATATGGCTGATTTAACATGTCCTTTGAAACCTTCCATTTTCGCATCATTGCTTCTTCAACTTCCATGTGATTCTTTACTTTTTCCATTTGATCATCACCATGCGAGAGTGATATATAAATATCTCTCATTTATGCGTGTTGGTTAGGATTGCATCGACAAAGGCTACTATAATAAAGCCTTTGACTAACCTGTTATAACTTCAATCTTTTACTGTTGAATTATTAGACAAATCTTTAGATTATGATGAGACATATTCTCCAGTTGCAAGATTAGAATCTATCAAAATTTTATTATCATATAAATGTTTTAACGATTTTAAGTTATATCAAATGGATATTAAAAGCGCATTTCTTAATGGTATAATAAAGGAAGAAGTCTATTTAGAACAACCACTTGGATTTTAACATGAAAGTTTAGAAAATCATGTTTTCAAATTAAAGAAAGCAGTATATGGTTTAAAACAAGCACCACGTGCGTGGTATGAAATATTAAAGAACTTTCTTTTGAAATCAGGATATTCTATTGGAAAGATAGACTCCACTTTATTTACCAAGCATATAGATTCTGATGTATTAATTATTCAAATATACATTGATGATATAATTTTTGGTTCTACTAATGATTCTCTTTGTCAAGAATTTTTTAAGGAAATGCAAAATGAATTTGAGATGAGTCAGGGTGAACTTACCTACTTCATCGGACTCCAAATCAAACAAATGAATGAAGGTATATTTATATATCAAAGTAAATATACAAAGGAACTCATCAAAAGATTTGGAATAGAGAATTCTGCAGAGAAACGTATTCCAATGGGTACATCATTAACTCTTGGTAAGGATTTAAATGGTAAGAGTGTTGATCAAAGATTATATCAAGGTATGATCGGATCTTTACTTTATCTTACCACTAGTAGACCATATATTATATTTTCTGTATGTATATGCGCTAGATATCAATCTGATCCTAAAATATCACATTTGAAAATTGGCAAAAAGATAATTAGATATATCAAACATACATCTGATTTTGGTTTATTTTATCCAAAATCAAATTCATTTGATTTATATCATATAGTGACGCAGATTTTGCTGGTTGCAAATCTGATCGTAAAAGTACAAGTGGAACTTGTCACTTTCTAGATCAAGCCTTAGTTTCATGGTTTAGTAAGAAACAAAATTCTGTTTCTTTATCAACCACAGAAACAAAATCAATTGTTGCAGGTTTAGCATGTGCACAAATTTTAGACTAGGGCATTAAATGTGGCACATGTCCAATTATGTGTGACAATACTAGTGCTATTAATTTGTCCAAAAAATCATGTACACCATGCACTCACTAAACACTGATATCCGTCATCACTTCTTAGATGATCATGTCTAAAAGGATGATAATATATTAAAATATATAGACACTAGAAATCAGATTGCTGATATCCTTACAAAGCCTCTTAAGGAAGAACCTTTCTCAAACTTAAAAGAGAAATATGTATTTTAAGTAAATCTGAATTTTAATACTACATTATATCTTAATATTATATTAATTTTATTAAATAATTTTTCTGGATATTTTTGAATTTTTTTTATTTATTTTGGTCGACCAATCTACTAAATTGGCCGACCAATCCGAACCAGAAAATTATATGCTCAGTTTTTCATTATATAGTATTTTTTATTTACTTACAAAAGTATTATTAAAATTACAGTTTTCGTCTTCACTTCTTTTTCAAACAAATGAAGACAAAGTTTTTAAACCTTCCCTCCTAAACTTAAACATCTATGCATTGGAAAGGACCAAAGTCTCTTACAACAAAGTACAAAGTACTTAGAGTGGTCAACTTTTCTTACACAAAGTACACTTACACCTTTCCACATCAACTTTTGACCGGTCAAATTAGATCAAAAAACACTATTCATATACCATCTCTATCCGTAGGAAATAGCACCCTATCGAAATTTGCCGACCAATTGCCCTGATTGGTTACCAATCTGCGTTAGTTTATAGAATTTTCAGTTTTCAAAGATTTTTGACTGTTCTTTTCTACGATTTCTCTCCATGATTCGTTTCCCAACTGATTTACGCTATTAATTTGGTTTTTAAATCGGTTTTGATAATTTGAATTTCGAATTCCATCTCAAAGTTTCTATTTAAACCATGGGTTCTTCACTCTTCCTTCACCGTGCGAAAACCACTTTGCCAATACTCCTGAAAGTCTTCCATCTACAGAAAAAGTATTCATAGACATCCCTTCATGGCATCATATTCCTTCATTCGTCCACGACAATCTCCGGTGGATCGTCGTCAAAAATTGGCAGCCATGGGAAATACCCCTTTTCCATGCCGAGCGCTTCATCGACTTCGCCGATGACGTCATTCAAACCTACCCAATCATCCCTCTGCTTGTCTCCATCTTTGGGGAGATGCTACTCTCAATTTCTCTTTCCTTATGAAAGAGTTTTATGCCAATATGATTTTCATATGTGATGACGATCTTATCTATATAGATACGCTCGAGAAAGGTGTTGATATACACCTAACTTACCAGTCTCTTTCCCAAAGCCTAGGAATACCAAGAGCCAACAATTCCGGCCTAGGAGTCCCCCTTACCGACTCACGAATTCTTGCTGGCCTTGGTCCCAATTTTCACGTAGGGATGAGAGCCGTTGAACTCAATTCTATCCCGTGCTTACTCTTGAAGTTGATCATCTACAACCTCATCCCCAAATCCGGATCCTTTAACTATATAAACGAAGATCGTTCTCGAGCCATCTATGCCATCATGGGTGGCATTAAGGTCAATTGGTCCATCCCCATCATGTAGATCTTAGCAAAGCCCATCTCTAACCACATTTTGTTGAGTATTGGTGTTTCATATCAATGTTATTTTGATGATGATCACAACATTATATTGTTGCTAATGTCTCTCATGTTTTAGTCTTATAGTTATCATTTAGAGAATATCATTCTTGGAGACTAAATGCTTGGTGCAAGGATGGACATCAAGAGGAGCAATGCCAAAAGCTTGGACTCAAGGGGTGCCAAAGCTTGGAGAAGATGGAGAGCATCAAGGTTGAAGCCATAGACTCTAAGGAAAGCAATGTAATCCATGTATTATTTCATTTATTGCTTTTCTCTTTTTAAGTCTAGGTATAATGTAATGTATTGATAGATGGTCTACTCATTCATGCATATGCATGTAACCATCTTAGTGAGCCTTAGGAGTATCATAGAATCCAACCCAATAGTTTTATCATGCCAAATGACTCAATTGAAGTCTATGGCTCTCCAACAGGTGACTAATGAAGGAAGGACAGGCGACTGGGTGATTCCAGGCACCTGGCCAGCCTTCTACAGTTGGTTGTTATGCACTAGCTCTATTCAATTTTTATTGACTCTATCTTGAGATATTGGAGACAGACGACTGACGTTCATTTTACAGTCGCATATGTTCCATCGGGCGGCTGTGATTTGTTCTACATTCGTATGTATGCCAAAGTGCGTAACTTGCATTTTTGGGTATCTACCTACCTTGTGTCACAGCCGACTGATTCATAGCTTACAGTCGCCTATATTTCCACATGCGCTTGTACTTTGGTCATCTGTCGTCTGTACACACAAAGTGCGTAAGTTGTATTTCTTAGCTTCATTTCCATCCCCGACAGGAGGCAACTGATGGAGGATATTCAGGCGCCTGCCCATTGTACAGGCGCCTGTGTAGTCTGTAGAGAAATGTATGCCCTCGTGGCTATTTATCATAATGAAACATCTTGTTCAATAAATGAAAGTGTTCTTTCTGGTAAAGTATTATCTGAGTTGTTCATTGCTCGGATTATTCCCTTGGATTCAGAGTTAGGTCACACATGTTTCGAAATGTAGATTACGATTATGAGAAATGTCTGACCTCTAATAGCTTGAATCTTAAAAGTGTTCATGGTCATAGATGTGTCGAGATAAGGGATATCAACACATCAGACAGACCATTGCGTCCCTGTCTGGTTGGTCTCATAACCAAGCGACTTGGTGAAGTCGAAAACAGGACGCAGGTGCTCAGTAAAAGCTGAGTTCACTGAACGACCAAAACATGGAGTTATTAAATGGTTATGCATTAACTAAACTATCATTAATAACTCTAAGTGATAATAGGTAAGTTGGTCCTTAGGACTTGAGATCATTGTATGAAGCTATGTGTGGACAGTGTCACTTAGGTCTAAAGATCTAACTTCGAGGCCAGGCCTGATGAAAGATCTTAGGCTGGGTGACACTCGAAACATATGAGCTAAGTAGTGATCAACAGAGGATTCGTCTCTTCCGTTAATGGGAAGTTAGTGTCACAGGTCGGTACGGCTCTCGGTAAAACCTTGGCCAAGGTATGTTGTAACTTGTACAACCTGTATGTACCAGAGACCGATGTATACTGACCACTACTAGCCAATGGGGTTGATAGTATACCATACCCTAGACTAGCCGAGTGACATAGTTATGACGAAGGGACTAAAACTGCGGAAATTATCACAGTCACAGTCAGAGTGATTTCGTTGGCACTTTTGCCTAAACGAACCAATCACGTAATCGATGATCCCGAAACAGGGACGACACCTACTGCTAGTGGTCACTGTCGTCTTGAGACTTCGAGTCTCGACCTGTAGTAAGGGTCAGGCTGTAGGGTCTCACACCGAGTAACATTCACGTCGTAGTAACAGATAGAATGTATAGAGGATATCATTAGATGTAAAGAGAATACTAAATTCACAAGTTGGTTGTGAACTTGAAGCATTTGGGAATGGAGGAAATTTCGTATGAAATCCAGAGGATCAAACCGTGTAGGAATCGGAGCTCGGATGAGCCCAGAAACGCGAGAAAGGCGAAAGGGGAAGTGGGATAAAACCCACTTAGCATAACGGGCTAGGCCCGCTGGGCGCAGCGGGCCCGCCCGCTGGGCGCAGCGGGCGCGGCCCGCTGTAGCAGCGGGCCCGCCCGCTGCCACAGCGGGCGAAGCCCGCTGGGCGCAGCGGGCGCAGCCCGCTGTCCCAGCGGGCCCGCCCGCTGCATGCAGCGGGCGCAGCCCGCTGGTGACAGCGGGCTGAGCCCGCACGGGCGTGCCCTAGCGGGCGCGCCCAGTAGCCTTAGGCGGGCGCGCCCTCTAAGCTTAGCGGGTCGCCTGCCACTTAAGTTATTTTAGGGTTTTTTCGTGGAAACCCTTGACGGCTACGAAATTAGGTTTTTGCTCAACTTTGAGCAATTGTTTGAAGGGTCAAACGAACTCGGATCTCGTCGCCGTTTGTTCCTACGCGTTCACCATCACTAGCTCTTCGAAATGATAACTTGTATCATCTCTAGAGCTCAACGATGAGTGAGGATTAATTGGTTGAAGGTTAAAGCTTTGTGTAAGCTAAACTAACCCAAATTGAATTAATCCAAATCCCTCTTCCTACAATTAGTCCCACATTGCTCATGACAAAAGAAGGGGAGCCGGCCTCCTATATAAATAGGTGGGCACTCCCTTCTTTGTTTCTTGCACCAAGTCTCTGATTAAGGAGCTCACGAATATTTTGAGCAAACTTAATCTAGACTAAATTTATTCTCTTCCTCTATAAATTTTCCTGTCCTCCAACCGAGTCCTAGCAAGACAACGAGGAGGTCCGAATCTGATTCGGAAGTCTACGACGCGGGTTTACTCAAGTGAAATCTTCTACGGCTTGTGATGGCTTCGGAGGCAAGGTGCGGTACGGGAGCTGATCCAGTCTGCGGCGAGGAGCGACGCAACACGGCTCGGAAGTGCGCTACGGGAGCTGATCCAGTCTGCGGCGAGGAGCAACGCAACACGGCTCGGAAGACGGCTCAGATCAATGAGCGCAAGACGGTGCGGAACATCTTGCCTGCTCCAGGGCAAGATTCCGGGTGAGTAAATTTTATATGCAATTAGATTAATTAGTAGTTAGAACTTTCTCGAGTTGGTCGGACCCAACTCGAGTCAGTAGATTTCCTGGCTTAGGGAATTTTTTTTCCTTAGGGCTTTATTTATTAAATAGTTTAATAAATCATTTCTTCCGCTATTTTATTTATTTTTGTTCGTCCGACTTAGGACGGATAGCAATAAATTAGCTCTAAGGGACCTTGAAAATCCCTACAGTGGTATCAGAGCCAGATCTACTCTGTTCTATACTACTTTTTAACTGCATGTATTAATTATATGATAATTAGTTTAATGGCTCATTCTTGTTTTATTTTGATGTCACAAGAAAGACTTGCTAGGTTAGCCATTAAATGACTCTTAAACTTTATGTGATAAATTTTAACACCATGCTTAATAAATTTTTAAATTGTTTAAAAATTACCTAATGGACGATTAGGTTAGCCATTAATTTCCCTTAAACCTTATGTGATAATTTTGAGACACTGCTATGAATTTTAAATTGTTTAAATTGCCTATTGGACGATTAGGGTAGCAGCATATACTTTTGAATCCTTATAGATGATAAGGACTTAATAAAAATCGTCTAACAAACCCATAAAATTTTGAATTTTAGGGATCCACTAGTTGATAAGGATTAACTAGTTGTAATTTAAAAACCATTTAGTTGTTGAACGAACATGGAAATGATGACAACACCTTCAATGGATCATGATGTCGGTCAATGTGCTTGGCTAAAGTTTTTGGACCAACCTAGCTAGACTGGGTAACAAGTGGTCCTGGCTTAGTCAATTCCCTGGCCGCGTCCGCTGGACCGTAAGGTGTCGATTCATAACTATGTAAGTCCATCGACTATACCTAAGTCTAATACGATAATAATCTTATTCAAGATAAATCGTAGCCCTCCTTGTTTTAGGAGTTGGCAACTGTAAGGAACATGTTTCGGTTGTTGAGCACACTCAAGCCGTAACAGGTCAACCTTATAGAAACCGATTTCTTGATTGACATCTTAACCTGACTGAAACCGTTAGCTCATCCCTAGAGCATCGGCGTAAGTCTAACCAAGAATGTAGTCTTAAGCTCTGACCCAAACCGGCGTGTCGTGCATACACCGAGCAAAGGGGCAAGTCAGGCTTGACACGAAAACAAGGGTCCGACTAGGCTAGCATTGTGATCCGGTTGAGCACACTCTTGATCACAAATGACTAGGGGTAAAATCGAATAGGGAGTCATATTTTGATATGATCGACAAAGAGTTCGTCTACCTACAGCCGAGTCGAACGACTTGTTGAGCTACACTCAAGGTCGGACGACTCAAGGTTGTTGGATTCCTGCTCCCATTTAATTTTAATCATGTTTTGGAGTAAAACGATCTGCTTATTAATGGGAGAGTATAATTGGACAAAAGCCATTCTAATTATATTTAAAAATATTTTGAACACATGCTAATTAGGAGTTCTAATCTTTGCAGCATGATGAGTAAGTTTAATAATATCCGAGATAAGATTTTATTAACTGGTTCTAATATTAATAATAGCTGGTTGGAGAAGTCTATAGCAGAAAGGTCAATATTAAGGGAAGTCTATGCATTAACCTCAAAAATACAAAGTGTAGTTCTTTCAGTTAATTCTACTGCATGGGTGTTAGACACCGGTGCAGGTTCTCACATTTGTAACCAGTTACAAGGATTGAGAATCAGTAGAAAACTTGCAAAGAATGAAGTAATTCTCCAAGTAGGAAACGCAGCAAATGTTGATGTTGTAGCCATAGGAGATCTTAGACACACATTGGCTGGTGGAGCTAACTTGCTTTTGAAGCAATGTTACTATATCCCAAATTTCCTATGCAATATTATATCTGTCTCAGCTTTGGCTAAAGATGGTTATAATTTTACTATCAGTGGAAATGTCATGAACATTGCCCTTGATGGTAAGTTGCTAGGATTTGGGACACTCAGCAATGGGATATACACTTTAAGCAATGAGGTGGTATTAAACGTTAATGCTAGAAAGCGTAAGGAATCTAGTTTTAATGAAACCTATCTTTGGCATTGTAGACTAGGCCATATCGGAGAGAAGAGACTCAGCAAGTTACATAAAGAGGGGCTCTTGGGCCTCTCGAATTATGAGTCATTCGACACTTGCGAGTCTTGCCTCAAAGGTAAGATGGCCAAAACTCCTTTTGCCAGTCAAGGGGAAAGAGTTATCGAACTCTTGGGTCTAGTACATTCCGATGTATGTGGACCCATGTCTACGTTAGCCAAAGGTGGATTTTCATATTTCGTCACGTTTACTGATGACCACTCAAGATTTGGACATGTGTTCTTGATGAAACACAAGTCCGAAACGTTTGAGCGATTCAAGGAGTATCGTGCCGAAGTCAAAAAACAGACTGGGAAAGGTATTAAGATTCTTCGATCCGATCGAGGAGGAGAATACTTAAGCCATGAATTCCTCACTTACTTAAAAGAGAATGGGATCCTCTCTCAGATCACTCCTCCTTACACACCTCAACATAATGGTGTTTCAGAAAGGAGAAACCGGACCTTGTTAGACATGGTTCGGTCTATGTTAAGTGAAGCTGAGTTAACTACTTCCCTCTGGGGCTATGCCCTGGAAACTGCTATATACATTCTAAATAAAGTTCCGTCAAGGTCTGTACAATTGACTCCGTATCAGATATGGACAGGGAAGAAACCCAGCCTCAATCACTTGAAGGTATGGGGTTGTCCTGCTTATGTCAAAAGGCAAAATCCAGACAAGCTGGAAGACAGATCTATGCTGTGTAAATTTATAGGGTACCCAAGACATTCGTTAGGTTATGTCTTTTACCATCCAGAACAACAAAAGGTTGTTGTCTCTAGACATGCCACCTTTCTAGAAAAAGAATTCCTTGTGAAGGAATCCACTAGCAAGGTAATTGATTTGAATGAATGTTCGGAGGAAGTACCCACACAGCAACAAGTGTCGGAACCAGTGGGAGAGTCAGAACTTGACATCTCCCAACCAGTCAGTAGGAAGTCAAGTAGGATTCCTCGAGCACCCGAAAGATACTACGGTTTTCTCGTAGACGGGGGAATCGAGGATAGCATCATAATTGATGATGACCCTATTAACTTCCAGGAAGCCATAAAGAGTATAGACTCTGACAAATGGCTAGATGCAATGAAATCCGAAATAGATTCCATGCACGTAAATAAGGTATGGACCTTAGAAAACGTGCCCAAGGGAAATGTTCCCATAGGCTGCAAATGGATCTTCAAGAAGAAGATTGGAGCAGATGGAAAAGTAGAAACGTACAAGGCTAGACTGGTTGCAAAAGGATATCGTCAAATTCTAGGAATAGATTATGACGAAACCTTTTCACCAGTAGCCATGCACAAGTCTATTCGGATAGTGCTCGCTATTGCTGCCTACTACGACTACGAAATCTGGCAAATGGATGTGAAGACTGCCTTCCTAAATGGCGATTTGGAAGAACAGATTTACATGACCCAGCCAGAGGGTTTCAAAGTCAGTGGGAGCAATGGAAAGGCGTGCAAGCTGCACAGGTCCATCTATGGACTCAAGCAAGCATCAAGAAGTTGGAACATCCGTTTTGACAAAACAGTCAAAGAGTTTGGTTTTGTCAGAAATGAGGATGACCCATGCATCTATAAAAGAACCAGTAATAATAATTCTTTAGTCATCCTAGTTCTATACGTAGATGACATTCTGATAATAGGCAACGACATAGAGATGTTAAAGTCTGTTAAAAATTGGCTATCAACAAATTTCTCCATGAAGGACTTGGGAGAAGCATCCTACATACTGGGTGTGAAGATCCATAGAGATAGATCTAAACGGATGCTAGGACTCTCCCAAACCAGGTACATTGAAACCGTGTTAAAACGTTTTAACATGGAAAACAGTAAGGGTGGTTCATTACCAGCCAATCATGGGATAGCCCTCACCAAGAAGATGTCTCCACAAACCGACTTGGAAAGGGCAAAGATGACCAAGGTCCCATATGCTTCTGCTGTGGGATCTATCATGTACTCCATGATTTGTACCAGACCCGATGTCGCTTATGCACTGGGTATAGTAAGCCGATATCAGTCTAACCCGGGAGAAGAGCACTGGAAAGCAGTCAAGACAATTCTTAAGTACTTAAGAAGAACTAAAGACTTGGTCTTGGTCTATGGAAGTGAACACCTGAATGTTGAAGGGTTCACAGATTCAAGCTTTCAAAGTGACATGGATGATAGCAAATCGATCTCAGGATATGTTTTCACTCTCAACGGAGGAGCAGTCAGTTGGAGGAGTTCCAAACAAGTCACCATTGCAGACTCCACAATGGAAGCCGAATACATAGCGGCCAACGATGCAGCAAAGGAAGCAGTCTGGATGAAGAAGTTCATCAACCAGCTCGGGATGGTTCCTGCCGTTGAAAGTCCAATACCGTTGTATTGCGACAACAATGCAGCCATAAGCCTGGTTCAAGAACCCAGATTCCACAAGAGATCCAGACATATTCTTCGCAAGTATCACCTGATTCGGGAGATAGAGCAGAGGAAAGATATAGAACTCCTTAGAGTCTCTTCGGAAGACAACTTAGCAGATCCATTCACGAAGGCGCTGGCACGTGATCGTTTAGAAAAACTAGCGTGTAAATATGGTATGAGATACCAAAATAAATAGGCCTGAGTGCAAGTGGGAGATGTAGAGAAATGTATGCCCTCGTGGCTATTTATCATAATGAAACATCTTGTTCAATAAATGAAAGTGTTCTTTCTGGTAAAGTATTATCTGAGTTGTTCATTGCTCGGATTATTCCCTTGGATTCAGAGTTAGGTCACACATGTTTCGAAATGTAGATTACGATTATGAGAAATGTCTGACCTCTAATAGCTTGAATCTTAAAAGTGTTCATGGTCATAGATGTGTCGAGATAAGGGATATCAACACATCAGACAGACCATTGCGTCCCTGTCTGGTTGGTCTCATAACCAAGCGACTTGGTGAAGTCGAAAACAGGACGCAGGTGCTCAGTAAAAGCTGAGTTCACTGAACGACCAAAACATGGAGTTATTAAATGGTTATGCATTAACTAAACTATCATTAATAACTCTAAGTGATAATAGGTAAGTTGGTCCTTAGGACTTGAGATCATTGTATGAAGCTATGTGTGGACAGTGTCACTTAGGTCTAAAGATCTAACTTCGAGGCCAGGCCTGATGAAAGATCTTAGGCTGGGTGACACTCGAAACATATGAGCTAAGTAGTGATCAACAGAGGATTCGTCTCTTCCGTTAATGGGAAGTTAGTGTCACAGGTCGGTACGGCTCTCGGTAAAACCTTGGCCAAGGTATGTTGTAACTTGTACAACCTGTATGTACCAGAGACCGATGTATACTGACCACTACTAGCCAATGGGGTTGATAGTATACCATACCCTAGACTAGCCGAGTGACATAGTTATGACGAAGGGACTAAAACTGCGGAAATTATCACAGTCACAGTCAGAGTGATTTCGTTGGCACTTTTGCCTAAACGAACCAATCACGTAATCGATGATCCCGAAACAGGGACGACACCTACTGCTAGTGGTCACTGTCGTCTTGAGACTTCGAGTCTCGACCTGTAGTAAGGGTCAGGCTGTAGGGTCTCACACCGAGTAACATTCACGTCGTAGTAACAGATAGAATGTATAGAGGATATCATTAGATGTAAAGAGAATACTAAATTCACAAGTTGGTTGTGAACTTGAAGCATTTGGGAATGGAGGAAATTTCGTATGAAATCCAGAGGATCAAACCGTGTAGGAATCGGAGCTCGGATGAGCCCAGAAACGCGAGAAAGGCGAAAGGGGAAGTGGGATAAAACCCACTTAGCATAACGGGCTAGGCCCGCTGGGCGCAGCGGGCCCGCCCGCTGGGCGCAGCGGGCGCGGCCCGCTGTAGCAGCGGGCGAAGCCCGCTGGGCGCAGCGGGCGCAGCCCGCTGTCCCAGCGGGCCCGCCCGCTGGGTGCAGCGGGCGCAGCCCGCTGTTCCAGCGGGCCCGCCCGCTGCATGCAGCGGGCGCAGCCCGCTGGTGACAGCGGGCTGAGCCCGCACGGGCGTGCCCTAGCGGGCGCGCCCAGTAGCCTTAGGCGGGCGCGCCCGCTAAGCTTAGCGGGTCGCCCGCCACTTAAGTTATTTTAGGGTTTTTTCGTGGAAACCCTTGACGGCTACGAAATTGGGTTTTTGCTCAACTTTGAGCAATTGTTTGAAGGGTCAAACGAACTCGGATCTCGTCGCCGTTTGTTCCTACGCGTTCACCATCACTAGCTCTTCGAAATGATAACTTGTATCATCTCTAGAGCTCAACGATGAGTGAGGATTAATTGGTTGAAGGTTAAAGCTTTGTGTAAGCTAAACTAACCCAAATTGAATTAATCCAAATCCCTCTTCCTACAATTAGTCCCACATTGCTCATGACAAAAGAAGGGGAGCCGGCCTCCTATATAAATAGGTGGGCACTCCCTTCTTTGTTTCTTGCACCAAGTCTCTGATTAAGGAGCTCACGAATATTTTGAGCAAACTTAATCTAGACTAAATTTATTCTCTTCCTCTATAAATTTTCCTGTCCTCCAACCGAGTCCTAGCAAGACAACGAGGAGGTCCGAATCTGATTCGGAAGTCTACGACGCGGGTTTACTCAAGTGAAATCTTCTACGGCTTGTGATGGCTTCGGAGGCAAGGTGCGGTACGGGAGCTGATCCAGTCTGCGGCGAGGAGCGACGCAACACGGCTCGGAAGTGCGCTACGGGAGCTGATCCAGTCTGCGGCGAGGAGCAACGCAACACGGCTCGGAAGACGGCTCAGATCAATGAGCGCAAGACGGTGCGGAACATCTTGCCTGCTCCAGGGCAAGATTCCGGGTGAGTAAATTTTATATGCAATTAGATTAATTAGTAGTTAGAACTTTCTCGAGTTGGTCGGACCCAACTCGAGTCAGTAGATTTCCTGGCTTAGGGAATTTTTTTTCCTTAGGGCTTTATTTATTAAATAGTTTAATAAATCATTTCTTCCGCTGTTTTATTTATTTTTGTTCGTCCGACTTAGGACGGATAGCAATAAATTAGCTCTAAGGGACCTTGAAAATCCCTACATAGTCTTCTACAGTCGCTTGTCCTTGCTCAGATTATAGCCGTTGACCAGTCAACTATCAGTTGTTCATATATCGACTGTCTGTACCGTAAACTACCAAAATCTAGTCGTTGAGATTTATTATTTTGGGGGTTTTCTTTGGGGTTGAGGGTTCCTTTGGGCTTCCAATATATAGGAGAGGTCTGAGTTCATTAGAACTTCTTGATGCTATTGAAAATCATCAGATGTTAATTAATCCACTCTCAAACTCTCTCATTTTCCTCTTAGAGCTCTTAAACTCCTTCATGCATTGAAGTCAAGCTCAAGGTAAATCATCCAAATGCTTTTGATGCTAATCTTATTAATGTAAATCTCACCCCTAAGTAGTTTTGATGATGAGCATACCAAATGATGTTAGTATACGAATGACACTATCTAAAGTGTGCAGGTTGTGCGAT
>CM061133.1:70487134-70506007 GCA_030789695.1 Scilla litardierei | reverse complement strand
TCACATGCCGCCACGTACTTCTTTCCGGACGGTTTGGATTCCGCGATCGCTCCCCATATAAAGGTGTCGGCCTCCCAAGTTTCAATTCTTTCGCGCCCCCCCTTTCTGATCCTCGTCTTGCAAGCTCCTCCTCCCTGTCGTTCGTCTTCCTCCAGATTCTTCTCAAGGTAATCCATTCTCTCCTTCACTTGCCTTATGGCTACGCTTAGGATAGGCGGTTCATCGTCGGGTCCAGGGGGCTGTCCGACGCCCAGGTCTGGCAATGTCCGGCCTCCGGGGCCTGGAGCTTCTTCGGGGACTCACCCAACATTGGACAAGGGAAAAAGGAAGCTTTTTACTGACCCCGTTGGTGATGACGTGGCTCAGTCTACTGAACGGTTCGATGTCCCCCCGCTGGTCCTTAGGTCGACGTCCAAGGCCCCCTTCTCGGTGGCTAAGGAGATTCGAGAAAAGTATCTGTGCCATCCATATGACATTAGGATCCCCTTTGGTGATGAGCAGATTTGCTTCCCACGGAATAATGAGGTCGGCGTCTATGTCGAGATGTTCCGCCTGGGGCTCCGCTTCCCCCTTCATCCTTTTATAATCCAAGTTATGGAATCCTTGATGGTGGCCATGTACCAGTTGATACCGTACTCCATCGCAGTGCTGACCGGGTTCATCGTAATCTTCCGCGTCCACGGCCTGGAGCCATCTCTTCCCCTCCTTTTTCGTTATTACCGGGTCCAAACGGTCGGCCAGGGATCGTGGCAGCACCTCCGAGCCCGCACGGGGAGGGAGTGCCTGCTCGGTCTGTCCCGCTGGGTGGGGGACTGGAGCTCAAGCTACGTTTTTGTTGTCTTCCCTCGAGATGCCGTGATCTTGACAGGTTGGGGAGGGTTATGCCAATACAACACGACATTAACCCTCTCCGAGGCCGATCGAGCCGTTGTCAGACTTCTGTCATCTCTTTGTCTAGAGGAGAGGTTGGTCTGGCCTCTGCTGGACGACCTGCTCCTTAAGAACGTCCTGTGGTCTCCCGGTAGGTCGCTCCTCTTCCTTCCGCTTTCCCTCTCACTTACCGTGATCTTCTTTCCTTCTGCAGAGATGGCCGGGCACGAATTTATTCGCAATGTCGACGAGCTCATTCGGCTGGGGTCCGGCCGGAGCTAAGGGAATCCTTCTGGCCGAGCGCCCCGCCGTACTGTTGATGAGGAGGTGCGCCAGACCGAGCCTGCTGTGGGAAGGGTGGAGGTCACGCCTCCTCCCTTGGTTGTGACGGATCCCACGGCAGAAGAGGTCATGGGGACTGAACGCCCCCACTCCGTCCAAGTAGAGGGAGGCGACGAGGGCCCCGGATCGGCCCCCCGAGCGCCTGCGAGCGGTCGTGGCATGGGTCGTAAGTGTTCCCCCCCCGACATCTGCTGGACCCAGCGAAAGGAAACAGAGGAAGAACGGTGAGGGTGCCCGCCCCCCGGTAGACCCCGAGGCGCCGATGGCCTCCGGCGAAACCCTCACGTTGACCCTGACGGCCACTCCCGTCGCCTCAGCCGTTCTCGTTGCCTCGGCCGCTCCTTCCGTGGTGGCAGCTGGCGGTGCCCTGGCGATCGCCTTGTCGAGCCCCGAAGTTGCCCCCGGGGAATCAGTATTTGTCGACCGGGCCCTGGCCAACCAGCTGGCAGTCGACGCTATTCTCCCAAGGGACCGCTCTCTCCTGGAGAGGGCTCCCATCGACAAGTTGTCAGACTCCTTAGTCTGGCAGCTTCAACAGGTTCGGTATTCTATCGAGCACTGCCGATCGCCCTATCGCTTGATCTTTCTTAGCATAACTCCTTTCTTTTTGCAGGACACCGTGATGGCCGTCGAGGCGCAGCGTCGGGCGACGCGGTTGAGAGACCTCGAGGAGTCCTCGGCCCAAGAGCGTTCGAGGGCTGGGGAGGACGAGGTAGCTGTTCAAGAGGATTGCATGGAGGCCCGGTAGCTCTGTCGTCGGGTGGACAAGCTCGAGTCTCAGGTGTTGGACCTCCAGGGGGACCTAGACGACGCCCTAAGGTCGGGCCGCGAGGCGGAAGAACAGTTCCACCGGGAGAGGGGCGATCTCTGGGGCGAGCTAGCTGTACTGCGTCAGAAGGTCCGATTCACCGAAGAGGTGGAGAGGGGCGTCGACGGGGCCCTGAGGCCTAGGATCGCAGAGGTCCTGAGGGAGGCCTTTAGATCCTATGAGGACCTCCTGGCCCCTCGGATAGTCGACGTTGTCCGGGGTTCTTTCTGTCGGTTCGCAGAGCACGCCCGGCAGCCGCTCCCCGCCCCGGTAGGTCTCGCCGACCAACTCCGCTCTGAGCAGAGCGAGGGTCTGGAGGATGCTTCCTCCCGTGCCCCAGGACCATGAGCTGCCCTTGTATCTTGTTCCCTTCCCTTCTCTTTTGGTTGTTTCTTGGGTGACAAATTTTGTTGTCAACAACAGTGCCAGGTGGAACGTTGTCGGGTGATCCTGGTTGAAAAAGTTTTGGTATGGTGATTCTTCTGTGCAGTTGTATTTACACAGATTCTTTTTTGCTGGGGGTTTCCCGCCTTGCAGGGACCCTCTGCCTTTTCGATCCCTTATCGCGTTTTGAACTAGTTGTGTACTCCACATTTTGACGGCATCCCTTCATTGCCTGCTGTGAGGGCGAAGGGTCTTCAGAACTCTGGACCCGCTGGTATCCTGGATTGGGACCTTATTGGCACCCTTGTCCGACCCGTCATAGCTCTTCCTCCATTCGCGATACTCAGTTTGCTTAGGTAATCGCTTTGTAGGCGGCTGGGTTGCTCCCAGTCTTGCCGTCAGTCGGACCGGTTGGTGGACGAAGGGGGGTTGTCTCTCGGCTTATAACCAGCCGATGCCCCCGTCTGTCGGGGGAGTTACCCACGGTTTTACGAGCGGGTGGTTCGTTCGGTCGGTGAGGGGAGCTATCCCTTGGCTTATGACCGACAGATGTCCCCGTCTGCTGGGGGAGTTGCCCCCAGCCTTACGAGCAGGCAGATCGCTCGGTCGGCGAGGGAGGCTATCCCTCGGCTTATGACCGACCGATGTCCCCGTCTGCTGGGGGAGTTGCCCCCAGCCTTACGAGCGGGCGGATCGCTCGGTCGGTGAGGGAGGCTATCCCTCGGCTTATGACCGACCGACGTCCCCGTCTGCTGGGGGAGTTGCCCCCAGCCTTACAAGCGGGCGGATCGCTTGGTCGACGAGGGAGGATATCCCTTGGCTTATGACCGATTGACATCCCCATCTACTGAGGGAGTTGCCCCCAGCCTTACGAATGGGTTTGGGGGATCGACCTGCTGGGGGAGTTGCCCCAGCCTTACGGCCGATCGGTTCGGTGGGCCTGCAAAGAGTTGTTCCCCGGCTTAGGGCCGACCGTAGAACCCGTCTGCTAGGGGAGTGGCCCCTAGGCTCACGAACGTGTTTTGGGGGATCGTCCTGCTGGGGGAGTTGCCCCCAGCCTTACGGCCGATCGGTTTGGTGGGCCTGCGAAGAGTTGCTCCCCGGCTTAGGGCTGACCATAGAACCCGTCTGCTAGGGGGAGTGGCCCCTAGGCTCACGAATGGGTTTGAGGGTCGGCCTGCTGGGGGAGTTGCCCCAGCCTTATGGCCGATCGGTTCGGTGGCCTTTCCCGCTTGGAGAATAGCTTCCCGCCTCCGACCTTTTGAGCCGAGGCATGCCTAAATTGAGTTCTTTTCTGTATCGTGAAACGGTCGTTCGGCTAGATGTGGAAAAGAGGTAGCATTTGTACTAACTAGGTCCTTCTTTTGTTCTATGGACCAGTACATTTGGAGAAAAAACAACAAAGAACGGAGGAGGACAGGGCAGGATAGCCCTCCCCTAGCGAGGTGGCGGCGGTTTGTCCCGCCTGCTCACTCGATGACACGCATGTCCGCCTGGACCACGTTCACCTTCTTTCCCTTGTCCGGCTGCCTGGAAGTTCCCTTCCCAGGAGCGGGATCGTCGGTGAAGTTCTTCAAGTGCCCCCGACTTACCATCTTCTCTATGTCTTTCTTCAGATGCCAGCATTCGTCGGTGTCGTGGCCGTTGTCCTTGTGGTATTTGCAGTATTTCTCTTCGTCCCTTCCGCCCCTCTTCATCTTCGGGGGAGGCCGGTTCATGCGCCCCTCCTTCTGGACGTGTGCAAGGTGTTGAGTATTAGACTCTCCACCTTGGTTTTGATGGTGATCAAACATAAATCATTGTGATTAACCCATGTGATTGCAGTTAGCTAAAGAGTCACCAATTAGATTCAAGAAGATCTAAAGTGACTACACGTGTTAATTCAAGTGGAGAACTTGGTAGATCAACAAAGGTGAAGCATTGGCTTGAAGAACTCAAAGGCTACCTCAAACCTCAAGCCAATGACATCAACAAATGAATGGAGATTCAATCCAAAGAGAAGAAGGAATGGATGATTCAAAAGCTTCAAAGAACATCTTGAGGATCAAAGACTAGATGACGTTGGAGACATTCAAGACATACAACTAAAAGACTCAAGACCATGAAGAAGTAAGGATATTCATTGTAATCTTTAGTATTTATTTCTTGGTGAGTCTTAGAATGTTAAGCCTTGAATTAGAACTACTTAGAGGCACATACTCCACCTATACACATCATTAGTATAGCCTCTAGTTGACCCCATACGCTCCTAGGCTTTGAATACTTGAAATTTGAACTTTTGACTCAAAACAGAGGACTGATGAAGGATCACCAGTCGACTGGTTTTCCTTCAGCAGTCGACTGTCTTTAAACAGAGACCAAATCTGTTTGGAGCTGTATTCTGTTTTTCTGACCAGTTTGTCTTCAAACTGATGCCAATTCTTCTGTAGTTGGAATTTTTCATCCAAACCACCTGCAGTAATTAACTAGCTCTCTAAGATTTCCAACCCAACTTGAATTACTCCAATCGGATATCTGTAGTTCAAGTTATGACTGTTTTCATGAGCCGATAACAGATTTCCTGCACCCGTCAGTCAGATTCAAAGTGCTGTCAGTTTTTCTGTAGATCGAATTTTGCATCCATTCAAAGCTCATTTGAAAGCAAATTTGTCAGCTTTACAACCCAATTTGAATCACTCAAATCGGATATCTATAGTGGAAGTGATGGCCATTTTAGTGATCAGCTATACTGAAATCTGCAGATTCTGTCCCTCGAACAGCCGACTGTTGAAGGCTGAACAGTCGACTGTCCAGGTGGACAGTCGACTGATCTTCCTTCTACAGTCGACTGTCCATCCTCTTTCCTGCCAATGTTTTTCAGTTTATAGCCGTTGGCGACAGTGGATCAGTCGACTGTTCCCCCTTCTATAGTCGACTGTCCGAGTAGTTTTCTGCCCGTTTATAGCTGTTGGGAGATTGATTTCTGAGTCTTTTTGCTTGGGGTTTTGGGCTTCCCTTGAACTAATATATATAGGAGATAGGCTGAATATGTGAGAACACTTGGCCTCTTAAGAAAACATTCAAGTCTCATTTTCAAGCCTCTTTCTCCTCTCAAGTGCTATCTAATTCTCTCTTGCCCTCAATGCTCTAAAGCACACATCTAAGATAGATTTGCTTTCATCTTTGGGCAAGCATCTCAAGGGATTTCTCCTCCCTCATTGAGCACTTCACACACACTATAGCCATTACAAGTAAGTTCTTATTCAAGGCATGGGTGAGTATATTTCAAGTTGTATATTTCATTCTCAATACTTCTAATTTGTTGAGTACTCTCGGTTGGTGAGAGGGTTGGCTTGATCCCAAGTTGTGGGAGTCAAGGAAAGGTTTTGCTCTCGGTTTGTGAGAGTGTGCTTAGTTCCAAGTTGTGGGATTAAGGTATTTGCGTGTTCCTGGGTTGTGGGATACACAGACATCGATTGTAGGTCGATTGTACTTGTTGGGGTTTCCGCAAGTGGGCTAAAGGAAAGCTCTAGTAGTATTTACTAGAGTATCCGAGTGTGATCTCGGTTGTTGCTGGATTAGGGCACCGGTAACAAGTCGGGTTTGACTTGGGTAGCACCGAACCAGGGTACATTGCATGTTTGCATTGCATTCCTCCTTGTGTTGTTGATCATTTCTTTAATTCCTCATTTGTTGGTTAATTAGGGTTTTATTTGGCGTAAATTTCTTATAATTCTATAAAACACTATTCACCCCCTCTAGTGTTTCTTCCGCATAGCACAGGGTCCTTATAATTGGTATCAAAGCGAGGTAATAGCTATGGCAACCAACAACAACAACAACAACACGAAGGCCTACTCCACCATTTCTCATTGGATCGAACTATCAAATTTGGTGTGTAAAGTGAAGGCATATATTCAATCCATTGATGATGATTATTGGAAGCTTGTGGAGAAGCCCCTTCGTGCACCTACCACTTCTGAACATGAATGGACAAATGAGCAAAAAGAATTGGTGGAGAAACATGAAGAGGTAATGGACATCTTGCTTGATTATTTAACTTCTAACATTCTTATGCTTGTGTCCAAAGCAACAACGGCATATCAAATATGGAACATGCTAGCGGAGCAAGAAGAGTCCACCTCAAAGTATTCTTCCTCCAATGATGAAAGGGATCCATTCATGGGTTTGATGGCACGAGAGGATGCCACTATGGGTGACTCTAGTGACGAATCAACTGATTCTAGTGGAAGTGATAGCGACGATGAAGAGGTAACAATGGATGATCTTAGAATTGCAAATGAACAATTATTTGATAAATATCAAAAGATTATGCATAAATATTGTGATGCTAAGAATAAGATTGCTAGTCTCACTAACACATCTACATGTAGCACCTCAAACAATGACACCATTGCTGATACACTCGCTATTGAGAAAGCAAGTTTGCTTACTCAAAATGGCATGTTGAGAAAAGAGGTGGAGTCCCTCAAATCTCAACTTGATCGTGTTTCCATTGTGGATAGTAACGATCTTGAGATTGAAAATCTTCAATCTCAAAACACTAGTTTGGGCATTGAGAATGAGGCTCTCAAATCCCAAGTGCACGAGCTCATCACACATGCATCCACCTTGAATGCCACTATTTCTTCAATTTTGAAGAAATACGAGCTCATGTCCTCAATTGTTGAGAGATTCAATAAAGGAAAGGACAATTTGGATGATTTGTTAAAGAATCAACTACCGACAAACCATCGTGTTGGCCTTGGTTATTCTAAGGCAAGTACATCCAATGCACACACCTCCTATAGTGAAGTAACTATAGATTTTGTGAGGCCATCCTCTGATGCATCCACGAGTGGTGTCTATAACAACTTGTGTAGTTCTACTACCAAGGAAACCACCACTCCTATTCCTCCCTCCTTTGCAAAGAAACCCACCAAGGGTGGACATCAAAGAAAGGGACATGCATTCGTGTACACCAATACTCGTAGGAATGCCTCCACTCCTCACATTCCTACAAATGATAGTTTTTATGTTTCACACCCACGAGCACGTGCAAACACTCATTTGAGACACTCTCATGCACGTACTCATGCTCATGCACCTTCACATGCTCATGATCATACATCACATCCACATATGCATGCTTATTCTCATGATCATCTTCATGCATATGCACCTCATGTTCATCCACGTATGTATGCAATACCACACCATGGATCACATGCCCATCATCATGCTTTTGCACAACACAATGTTCCATACATATATCCACATGCTCTTGCTAGATCTCATGTTCCTAGGCCACATGCACTACGTAGAGATCAACCTTTTGTGCATGCAACCACTAGGAAGAGGATACCCAAAACATACACTATTTGGGATCATAAGAACACTAGCAATCATGGTAGGGATATGTATGTGCAATCTTATATTCATGATATTATTTTGAATGATGATTATGTTGGGAAATCAAGATCCTCTTGGACTTGGTTTCCAAAGGGTTAGTTTCCGTTGACCCAACATGCTTGGTACCATAAGTTTATATTCATTTTATGTGTACCAAAGCATTTGTGTTAAGAATTGGTTTATTCTTTAGTTTGTATTATTTGTGTTAAGAATGGGTACCCAACATGTCTTGGATGCTCATGTTTGTTGGAAACTTAAATTCTTATTAAATTTGATTTTCATTGTTTGATTATTAGTAAATCATTGTGTTTAGGATTTTCATGTCTAGAATATTTAATACTATCTCATGCAATACATGTTTTGGTTCATATTTATGTTTTGTTGTATGTGATACATGTCATACTTTTGGATTAATATACATATTTACTTTTAGTACAATTGGTACATGCATGTATATGGTTAAATATTTATCAAGTGACATGATTACATGTATCATAAAAATTGTGTGTGATTACATTAGGATATGGGTTATAATTATTTGAATTTAGTATTTAAATTTGTTGCCTAACCCATAGGATCCAAAAAGGTTTTTGGATACCAAAATTATGTTTTCTAGGTTCAATCCACTTTGGGATACTAACTCTACCAACTCCTTGATTTGCAAAGATTTCCATTCAAATGGAGTTGATGGTGCTTAAGTGGTGCACCAAAGTAGGGGGAGCTTAATGTTGTAAGTATATTCTTACATTTGGTATCTATGTGTGTTAGATGTATGTAGATGTCACTTTGTGTTTGAGACTATCTCATGCATATCATATGTTTGCATATTATGTGTCGTTTATGCCATTCATGTCTATGTATGTCATTTGTGTCAAATTCTTGACTCATGTGCATTGTGTATTAATAATCCATATTCATATATTTATTCATGGATTATTTATAACATGTGGATTAAAAAATTTCATGCTAGAATTAATGCTCATTTACATGTTTCACACAAGGGATACGCTAATATTTATGTTCCACCTAGCGTGCATCCCAACTTCCTACTCATGCCACTACACAATCTCTCTTTAAGAATCCCAAATTACTATATTTGTGGATTCCTAAGAATGTTTCTAAGCATGATAGGAACACATATATATAGAATCATATATAAGAAATGACACATTCTCATGCGACTATATATAAAAATCAAACTCAGCCTTTGTTTGATTTCCACCTTGCTAACTCACTCATATTGCACTTCATTGCTTTGGTACCATGCTTGTATGATTACTTTTTGTACCCATATATATGTGAGTTCGTCCATTACTCCCAAGTTTGCATATTTTGTATGATTATGTGGGAGTATGAAATGTTTGATTGCTATCATGTTATTTTTATTTATATGTCATTGCATTTCATTCATATTATGTTGTGCATATAGATTAGTTGATTTCTCTAACCCTTGGTGATTTATTATCAATTTGCACCTTCTCATCTTGTTGATATGCCAAAGGAAAAGAGAAATTTGGTTATGAAAAATAATACTATATGTTTTTCATGTACACTCTTTGTGGTATTACTTTTCATGTCATCCATCAATATGTTTTGTGCCGTGAATGTTTATTTTGTGTACATATGCATATTGAACGGGGAATCTTTCTAGCACACACTATTGTATTAGATGTGTGTATTCATTGTGATGTTGCTTGTATAATGTATTGTGATTAAATCATATGCATAGGAATTCTTATTCTAGGTGTATCTAAATTCCTAATGGTTGAGAATTGTTAATTCCTTGTGTGTATGATTTTCATGATTATAATAACTCCTATCAATGCTTATCATGCATTTTTATTGATGATTGTTATTTACAATTGGTATATATTTGGTTATTGGACTACTTGATTTTGTTCCTTAACCCCTTGGATCCAAAAAGTTTTTGGATACCACCAATTGTTTAATTGTCAGATTGTTGTACAAGATGCCCACCCTGCACACTTCTTAGTTTACAAATGAAGGATCAATTCAAAGGAGAGGATGGTGCCTTGGAGATGCACACATATAGGGAGAGCTAAATGGTTGTAAGTGTGTGTTTAGTACATTTGATATTTTTAATATATTGGATTTGTGTAATATATTAGACTTCTGCATTAGCTCATTCATGTCACACCCTCATGGAGATTGTTTGTTTATGTGACTACCATGCCCATGTATACCCTATATATCGTATTATGGAGATTGTTTGTTTATGTGACTACCATGCCCATGTATGCCATATATGTCTTATTATGACACTTGTATCATGGTAGCGATAACATTCATATAATGAATTAGTTAGTTGTTTATTGATTTTCATATCTTTGGAATACATTGTCATTACACATCTCATTCCTCACATGCATGCTTCTTTGTGAAGATTGTCAAAAAAATTTTAGATATGATAATTGATGTGTATGACATGCTTGTTTGTTTATTAGATTGCATAAAGTATATTTAGATCTTAACCTTCAATGAAAACCTTTCAATTCTTTCATTAAAGATTCATTGTTGTTTTGATTCTACCACATGTACCTAATTTTCATAGATGATTATATTCATGGATTATTTAAATCATATCATGATATGTCATGCCATTCTAGTAGAATCATTCATTATTTCCCTAACATGTGCATTTTGGTTGATTTTCAGGCGACTGCTGAACAAGTTTCAGGCGCCTGTCTCCTTACAGGCGCATGTGATTCGTTCTACAGTCGTCTGTCATGCACACGTTTTTGATAGTATATTTTGGGTTTTCATTATCCATTTCTAACAGGCGACTTCTGTACAATGTGCAGGCGCCTGTGACTTGTTAGTCAGTCGCCTGTCTCTCTATTGCCCAAAGATCCCTAACTTTTCATCATTCGGTCAGACAACTGATGTTGGTTTCACAGTCGTTTGCCTATAGCACAGGCGCCTGTGAATTCTTCTTCAGTCGCCTGTCGATCCTTTGTCCTAACACTTTGTGTTTGGCAAGCTATGCATGTTTCGGCCAGACGACTGATGTTGTTTTCACAGTCGCCTGTCCATGGCATAGGCGCCTGTAGATACCACATCAGTCGCCTGTCCTTGCTTACCCAGAATTCTTGATTTCGGCAACTTTCGCACTTCTGCCACACAGACGCCTGTGATCCTTCATCAGTCGCCTGTCCTGTCAAGATTTTTAGTCGTTGAGCCTTTTTCCAGCTGATTATGTTGAAGGTTTTGTGCAAATAATTTTGGGGTGTTTAGAGTTCTTATAAATAGTGCTCTTACTGTTCTATTTAAGATCTCTTGGAACCCTCTAAACTCTATTGATTAGATTTCAAAGCTCAAGCTCTCATTTCATTCAAAAGCCCTAAATCTCCAAATCTAATCATTCATTTCCTTATGGCATGCTATACTTCATCATGTTATATATAATTCATGCCATGTATAAGATTAATTGATTTGGGATCTTCATGCATATTTGTTCATTGTATCACCACACATCTCACACATTTCTTACAATTGGTATGATTATCTTTATGAGACATATTGATATGATTTGGTGGTGATCAATGTATGTTACTTGTCATTTTAATTACTTCATGACTGATGTTTAGCTATAATTTTATTTAAGAGATCTTTCATGTCTATAGCTAAATCTTTCATGTATGATATTTTCACAAGTGACATAACACTCATGCATATTGGTTAGTGATCTTCATGCTATATTTTTCACAATGATTATCTCTCATCTCAAGCTCATATTTTATGCTATTTTTATGATATGTTACAGATAATTTGTGCTGTACAAGATCATATAAGTTTTATATTGTGTTTAATGATATGAATATTTTCTCATAGATATTCTTCCTTAAATATACCCTGATGCCCTATGACTTCATTAATGCTACCTCCGATTAAATTGTGCTTACATAAGCTTTTGTTCTATTCGCACAATTGGTATGCATACATGCAATGCTCATGGTAACTTTATTTGTTTATGTCATACCTTGTGACTTTGAACATAGATTATCTTCATTATGTCTTATGTCTTTGCTCATGTCAAACTCCATGCCTTTGCTTAAAAGATGTTTTGTCACATTATGCCTCATGTTGAATCCTTTATGATAATTGAGCTAGGATGAGATCATGTCTCTATTTGTTCACTTGGTTTCCTTCACAAGTGATGTCATGATCTTGACATTATTTGCCTGCTTTGCATACTTTGTTAGACTATTTATATTGGTTATCATCTTTACATGCTCTTGATTGATGCTAGTTTTGAGCTTATGATATAGTGCTTATCTTGCTTAAGCTCATGGCCCATGCTTATCATTGACTCATTCTATGAGTATCTATTCTGGAATGCATGCTGTACTATGGTTCTTTTGAACATTGTTTCAATTAGTATCCTAGTGTGCTAGAATTGTGTATGCCATAATTTTTATGGAGTTACTATCTCTATTTGGCATAACACTTTTGCATGATATTGATATTGATATTCATATGTTTTTATCACCATGTCACCCCACATCGCATACTTCACTTAAAATTGGTATGCTTACTTTTGGAGATGTTTTGTGGAGTTTAGCACATGCCATTATAGTTAATTTTTGTCATCTCACATCTCATACGTCTATTTTCACTCTTTTATGAGATCTTGGAGATGGTTTATGCTAGATGTGATCATTTGATGTAATTACAGTATATGATGCTTTGAGTATGTAGTATGCTCATTAGAATTTATTTAGGGTAATGAGTTCATAAACTTGATTGTGATATTATTCGTGCATTTTTGATCATATTTTCACTACGTGTTGTCACTTCACTATCAATTGATATATTTTGACATGTAGCGATTAGTCCATTGGTATTATGATCATTAGAACTTAATTTGAGTTATTATTTCATAACATAACTTTGTACACATGGATAAAAATTTCCATAGTCATGTTTGTTGCATTTTTTGCTATGTTTGGCTTAGATCTCAGTTTATTGATATTATTTGTTGATCTATATCATTGTGATGATATTGATTCTATCAGTATGTCTTTAATCATGTTCATGTCATATGTCATGCCATTGCTCAAGGATAGTATATCACATTATGCTTAATGTTATAAATTTTGTGATAATTGAGCTTGTTTGTGTACTTGACACTATTTGATCACTTGTTTTTCTTTCACAAGTAATGTCATGATTTTTGCATTGTTATCCTTATTTTTATCATATTTATAGTTAGTAGCTTCTGCTAATTATGCTATTGTCATTTTTCTAACACTGCTCACACTGCTCTTTACAATTAGTATATATTGTAATCTTTTATCACATATGCTTATTGCTTATCTTTTTGTGATAATTGAGGGTGGTTGAGTTGTTGTTGGATATTTGCTCTTGCAATTGATATCTTATTTTCAAGTGGTGTCTTATATAGTTTACATTAGATATACATTTATGTTCCCACTCTATTTTTGCATTTGTTGTTTCTATACCCCCATGCCTTTTGGATAATGCCAAAGGGGGAGAGAAATAAACAAAGGATGTGCTTTGTGCTAATTAAATGTTGCGTGTTAACAATAACTTGAATCATATAGCCTTTATGTATGATCGATCATGTATATGATTCAGGGGGAGCATTGGTGGTTACCTTGATCTATATTGATTACATTTGATATCTGCTGGTAATCATGCTCATGTTTATGATGTGTATCACCTATATGATTTGTATTGTGTATGCATATCATTTTTGGTCATTCATTCGATATATACACAACCTCATGTGATACACACACTATTAACAGCTTAATGATGCTATTGATTATTGATATTAACTTGATTGGCATCATTACAGGGGGAGTAAGTATATTTAATGCACAATTATTTATTTTGTTTATATTTAGTTTGTCATCATAAAAAAGGGGGAGAATGTTGAGTATTAGACTCTCCACCTTGGTTTTGATGATGATCAAACATAAACCATTATGATTAACCCATGTGATTGCAGTTAGCTAAAGAGTCACCAATTAGATTCAAGAAGATCTAAAGTGACTACACGTGTTAATTCAAGTGGAGAACTTGGTAGATCAACAAAGGTGAAGCATTGGCTTGAAGAACTCAAAGGCTACCTCAAACCTCAAGCCAATGACATCAACAAATGAATGGAGATTCAATCCAAAGAGAAGAAGGAATGAATGATTCAAAAGCTTCAAAGAACATCTTGAGGATCAAAGACTACGTTGGAGACATTCAAGACATACAACTAAAAGACTCAAGACCATGAAGAAGTAAGGATATTCATAGTAATCCTTAGTATTTACTTCTTTGTGAGTCTTAGAATGTTAAGCCTTGAATTAGAACTACTTAGAGGCACATACTCCACCTATACACATCATTAGTATAGCCTCTAGTTGACCCCATACGCTTCTAGGCTTTGAATATTTGAAATCTGAACTTTTGACTCAAAACAGAGGACTGATGAAGGATCATCAGGTGACTGATGAAGGATCACCAGTCGACTGGTTTTCCTTCGCAGTCGACTGTCTTTAAACAGAGACCAAATCTGTTTGAAGCTGTATTCTGTTTTTCTGACCAGTTTGTCTTCAAACTGATGCCAATTTTTCTATAGTTGGAATTTTTCATCCAAACCACATGCAGTAGTTAACTAACTCTCTAAGATTTCCAAACCAACTTGAATTACTCCAATCGGATATCTATAGTTCAAGTTATGACTGTTTTCATGAGCCGATAACAGATTTCCTGCACCCGTCAGTCAGATTCAAAGTGCTGTCAGTTTTTCTGTAGATCGAATTTTGCATCCATTCAAATCTCATTTGAAAGAAAATTTTGTTAGCTTTCCAATTCAATCTTAATCACTCAAATCGGATATCTGTAGTGGAAGTTATGGCCGTTTTAGTGATCAGCTATACTGAAATCTGCAGATTCTGACCCTCGAACAGCCGACTGTTGAAGGCTGAACTGTCGACTGCCCAGGTGGACAATCGACTGATCTTCCTTCTACAGTCGACTGTCCATCCTCTTTCCTGTCAGTGTTTTTCAGTTTATAGCCGTTGGCGACAGTGGATCAGTCGACTATTCCCCCTTCTACAGTCGACTGTCCGAGTCGTTTTCTGCCCGTTTCTAGCCGTTGGGAGATTGATTTCTGGGTCTTTTTGCTTGGGGTTTTGGGCTTCCCTTGAACTAATATATATAGGAGATATGCTGAATATGTGAGAACACTTGGCCTCTTAAGAAAACATTCAAGTCTCATTTTCAAGCCTCTTTCTCCTCTCAAGTTCTCTCTAATTCTCTCTTGCCCTCAATGCTCTAAAGCACACATCTAAGCTAGATTTGCTTTCATCTTTGGGCAAGCATCTCAAGGGATTTCTCCTCCCTCATTGAGCACTTCACACACACTATAGCCTTTACAAGTAAGTTCTTATTCAAGGCATAGGTGAGTGTATTTCAAGTTGTATATTTCATTCTCAATACTTCTAATTTGTTGAGTACTCTCGGTTGGTGAGAGGGTTGGCTTGATCCCAAGTTGTGGAAGTCAAGGAAAGGTTTTGCTCTCGGTTTGTGAGAGTGTGCTTAGTTCCAAGTTGTGGGATTAAGGTATTTGCGTGTTCCCGGGTTGTGGGATACACAGACATCGATTGTAGGTCGATTGCACTTGTTGGGGTTTCCGCAAGTGGGCTAAAGGAAAGCTCTAGTGGTATTTACTAGAGTATCCGAGTGTGATCTCGGGTGTTGCTGGATTAGGGCACCGGTAACAAGTCGGGTTTGACTTGGGTGGCACCGAACCAGGGTACATTGCATGTTTGCATTGTATTCCTCCTTGTGTTGTTGATCATTTCTTTAATTCCACATTTGTTGGTTAATTAGGGTTTTATTTGGCGTAAATTCCTTATAATTCTATAAAACACTATTCACCCCCATCTAGTGTTTCTTCCTCATAGCACAGGGTCCTTACACAAGGACTACGTCCGGGGCAACGTTCAACTGGGTGTACCGCGGTTCTTCCGTCCTCTACTTTCCCCTGGCCTTCTTCTCCTACCGGTGCTCCTCCGGTCTGTGGCATTCACTCTCGTCGCGCTTGGATCCTTGCTTGGTCCGTCCGTCGTCGACGGCCAAGGCCTCTTCCGTTAGCATGAAGCGTTCGGCCCGCGCAATGACCCCGGCGAGGTCTTTCGGAGGATCATTGTGTAACGATTTCTTCAGACCCCGGTGTTGTAATCCTTTCTTCAGGGCCGTCTTTACGACCAGCTCGGGACAGCTCTCCATGTTCAGTCGCTCCGCGTTGAAGCGACGCATGAAGTGCCTTAGGGATTCCCCAGGACCCTGCACCACATTGAATAGGAGTTCTGAGTCTGATTTTACCTGTCGCCCGGCCATGAACTGCTTGCAGAACAACTGGGTGAGCTCCTCGAAGCTATCAATGGAGCGGTTGGGTAAGCTGTGGTACCAAGTCCTCGTCGCTTTCCGGAGGGTGGAATAGCAACCCCTGCAGAGCAGGGTATCGTCGGCCCCCTGGAACGCTATGATTCCCTCGTAATCCATCACGTGATCCGCGGGATCGCCCGTGCCGTCATATTTATCCAACGTCGGCACCTTGAAACTTGAGGGCACCCGTGCCTCGATTATCCTCCGGGTTAGGGGACATCGGTCGCCATTGACGCCCCCGACCGCCCTCCTTCACTAGCCACGTGATCGTCCGGTCGCAATGGGGGGGGGGCGGTTTCCTGCCTGGCTGCCCCATGTGTCCCCGCCCTACTGGGGGCGGGGCTCGATCGGCGTGTGTCCTGTACCACTCGGCGGGCACTTCTGCTCCGCTGGGACCGATCCCCCGATGCCCGGCGATCGCCCCGTCGATGTCGAGACGAGCCTGGTCGTCTGGACGAGGCGGTCACCGACTCGTCCTCTGAATGCCCAAAGCCCCTCCTGCCTCCCTCACGGAGCTAGGTGGGGGTGGGGGACCGCACCAAGTTGAATCCCGGCATGGTGAATCGCCGCTCTAGGTTGGGCACGCTGTTCCCGTGGTCGGTGACTACGGCGGACCGCATGGGTTGGTGATCCCCTCCCCAGCAGTGGATGTCATCCACCCCATCTCTTGGGATGTGTGTGTTGCCGACGAGTTGTTGAATTGTTGCGACCAACGTCTGGATGTTAGCGTTAGTCTCCCGGGCGGAGATGCGGAGCTGTTTCTGGGTGACCGATCGGGACTCGCCGGTCCCCTCGGGGGTGTGACTGTGCTGGTTCTCGGAGGGAATGTAATCTCCTTCCTCGGTGATGGGCGGCATGCGCCCCACGCCATTGCAGATATGTTCCATTCCGGTGGTTCGATGTGGGCTTGCTTTGTTCCCACAGACGGCGCCAGATGTTTACAGGTGTTTTCTCACCACTTGATCGTTGACCGAGGGCTACACGGTCAACGTGGTCAAGGGGTCGGTTGAGATCCATTGAGCACGCCAAGCACACGTGCACTCAGCATGGGTCGGAGGAGGAGTCGAGGTCGAGCGTGAGATTCAGGTGGGGCGTCGGTCCTCGGCTGAAGCAGAGCGGAGGGGAAGCCTCGGCTCTGGGTGATGGGCTCAGCCTCGGCTGGACGAACGTCGAAGGGTAACCTCGACGCTTCGTTTGCTGCTCGGTCTTCGGTCGGTGATCACGCCAGCCAGCGGGGAGTGGTCGCCTAGCGCTGAGGGGTAGCCTCGGTGCCTCGATCAGCTTCTTCCTGAATAGACAAGAAACTCGTCAGGGGGCCGGACCTTGGTTCCGGCCAAATTCCATCCGATGCCTAAGTCAGATCAAGGTCTAAAGAGTACTCGGTGGGGTAGGTATGATTCGAGAGGAGGTCGATACGCTGACCCTCGGCATGAGCAGGGGGAGGGAGAGAAATGGTGGAAGCTAAGGTCGTTGGTGGAATACCTCAGATTAGGATACCTGGGATTCGATCCCCCTCTTGGTCGTCCTTGATGTCCTTTTATGGAGCTTGGCCCAAGTTTGCCCCCCGATCCACATCCTTCGTCCGCCTCCTTTCATGCCCCCGCGATCCGCCTCCTCCCCCGCCCCCACGTGCGTCGTGGGGGGGGGCGTTTATCAACGGGCCCCTTAATGGTCATTAAGGGGCCGCAGATTCAGGGGAACGATTATTTCTGAGGAGCACGAGCTGATTGTGCGTCCCCGGGGGCAGACTGGTCCGGCGACGAGTTTTGTCTGTGGCCTCGTCGGGCGGGCCCAATCTCGCTCGTGGGTTTCCCGTTCATGACTGGGCCTCGGGTCTTCGCTTCTTGGGCTTCTCCAAAATGGTAGTATCAGCAACTATGGCCGATTTGTTGGGATATCAACCGATAGTTATCGCGTCGAGCTATGGAGGAAATGTGGAATTTAGGTGGAGCAGATACAGGTGTAGAAGTACCTAGCAGTCAAAATATTGTTTAAGAATTCGTCACGTCTCCCATTGTCCGCTATTTATAGGAGATTGTTTTTTAGGGACGTTAGATGTGTTTTGCGACGGAGCCCGGCATCGCCGACACTAGCGCTACGAAATATCTCAAGATCATGGGGATCGAGAACGAAGGATCAGCAGCGAACAAATAGAGCACAAGAAAGATTACTTTTAGGCCATGAACCGGCCAAAGGGGAACATCGATGAGCTTTATTACGAAAGGAGAGAATCAATAGAAATCTTCTCTTCATCTAACGAAGAAGAAGCACACAAGATCTCTCCAAAATTTCACAACCCATTCTCTCGAATTTGGTTCTCATAGATGGCGGCTCTCTCAAAGAATACAAAATGTGTTCCACACAAAACCCTAACCTAAAACTCCCTATTTATAACCATGTGTTACAATAGGTGTCATTATTGTCTAGGAATTCCCAAGGGATATGGATCCCGACAATTACGGCATCCGATCCAATCGCCGCTCTACGCAATTAATGCCGCCTCAACCTAGTGGGCCAATCGCCGCTTCCTAGTGGGCCGCATCCCAATGTGCTCCCTTCGACCGATCGACCTTCCTTCTGTGTTGATTGGCCCAAGTGCCGAGCCTTGCGCAGGAGCCTTCATCCATCGAGCCTTCAAACGACAGATC
>CM061133.1:70374840-70486634 GCA_030789695.1 Scilla litardierei | reverse complement strand
TTGTTAATGTCGTGTTTTCTTAGATTCTAGCCAATCATAATCTTAGTCATAATAGCTTTAAATCCGTTTACAAAGCACATTTGGCTAATTGTATGATATGTTAATGTGCATGCTTTGTCATCATGAAACACCCTAGAAGTTATGTATATGGATTGTTACAGAAAAAATTCAATTAAGAAGAATAAACACAAATTTTTGGAGTTAAATTTTCACCGATTTTTATTTATATCCAATTTAACTGAAATACACAAATCTTACAAATTCATGCAAGATGCCATATTTATACTAAACCAAAGAATCCTTAGATAAATCAACCATTATTCCTAATTTTTGTTCAAGCTAGATTCCTAAAAAAACATAAAAATTATATAAAAAGAAAAATATAACAAAGAAAACATAAACTATAAAGTCAAATCTGAATAGTCTCTATATTGATTCAAAATCAATAATATCTATCCGTAGCCAACAAATGTTATCAACTTGAATAACTAATTAATGTTAAGACCTTCAAAAACCCATATAGAACTTCAAAATGAAGAGAAATCAACTCCATCTTAAATGAAAATTTTCTCATAGTCCTATTTGACGTGAGTCTTCCTCAGCACCTTGAAATTCAATACACACACCATGTTTACTTTGTGTTTGTCTACAATGAAGAAGGCGTCTCAATCATATTTTTTGTGGTTAACCATCATCTTAGAAGGTAACTTTTCTGCTTTATGATCAGCTAACTCGATTACATCCATTACATAGAAAATAATTCAGCATTAGTTAGAAAACTAAATGTTAGGGTTGAATTTCTGCTGATATTTCTTGGCATTAGTGGCACTATATCTGGAGAGCTCAGTTTGTGGAATCTGTATTGTTTTTGAGCAATTTGAGCAAAATGTTGAACATTTTGTTGAACATTATGTTGAACACGGGATCTAGAATAATTGTTCGTATTCAGAAACGCTGGTTGGTATCTCAGATCTGATTTGTAGCCTAGAATATCGGAGGTTCCTGATTTGATTGATTCCAGATATTGGTGAGATTTTTATACTCATTCTTACCCGAATTCGTTCCTTAATTAATGAAGGTTTGTTGAGAATATTTGGGAATCTGGGTAGTTCCTAAATTGATGGGAGAGAATATTTGTTGAGATTTATTGGTTCTATTTATCAGAAATAGATCCTTATTCTATGGGCAAAATATCCGCATGAGATTTGTTTTAATCTTTTTTACCCGAAATAGATTCGGTGGTTCCTTGAATATGGGATTCCTTACCCAAAGTGATCCCAGAAATATTGGTGGATATTTAGCATTAAAGAGGAAGTTATTTACCTGGATATAGTGGTTACAAAATCTGGTTGGTTTCATAACTGAATGACATGTGCGGTTGAATATATGTGCGGTTGAAGGTATTTTTATCTGAATGATTTCAGATCTTGCTGTATTGTTTAGATCTTCTCCAGATACTCTGTTGGATGCTGGTACGCATAAGATTTGCTGATGATGTGGTTGAAGGTATTAATCTGCAAATATGGTATGAGAGATCTTGTCTGGTGACAATGTTGGATGATATGTTGAACGTTATGTTACAACACAAAGTCCAACATGCTGTGTCAAAAGGCTGGAATCGAATGACGTCTTCAGCGGTTATTAAAGGTGGATTCCTCAGATCTCCCTTCAGATTCTTCTAAGATTTCTGGTATATGTAGCTGTGATTATGGGCGAGCTGAAGATATAGTTGGAAGCTTTTATTCTCTCGGAATTTGTTATAGAATCGGTTGGAGAGAATCTCGCCCACTTATTGTTGTTGCTATCTTTAGAAGATTTGGCGGAATTATTTCCTAGCTGGTTCGGTTATTGGTGGGCGCCTAATCTTCTCAGAGTTAATTGAGAAATCTTCCTTAACTACTCGACGATTGAGGGGGAGATGCGGCGTTAAGGTCGCAAAGATTGGCGGCTAGGGTGACGGCTTTTACGAAAGTTTTTTGAAGAACTCCGGGAGGAGGCCGACGGCTACGCACATAGGATCAAGGGAGTTGATCTAGTCGGTTGTGCAAGGGGAGCTTGCTGGCAAGGGGAGCTTGCCAAGAATACTTCACGGGGTTGATTGCGATCACCCCTCACGGTTTGTATTAAGGGGGAGGGTGTTCTTCCTTAGAGAAGCGTGATTATTAGAGTTTGTATTCTCTGATTATTATAGTGGAGTATTCTATTTTTCTGGGCGTGGCCCCGCAGATGTAGGTGTGCGCACCGAACTGCGAAACCAAGTCTCGTGTGTCGTTGCTTGATTCTTGTGTTTTATCTTTGTGTTTTATTTGTCGTGTTTAAGTACTGAACTTTCACTAAAGAAATTTAAAAAAAACAATAATAAATCCTTTGAAACTCTAATTGCTCAGTAAGTTAATTTTTTTCTTGTTCTTCTGGGTGCCTTTCTTGATTGTTGACTTAACACCACCTTTATCTGTATTATGGAAGCATGAAAATGGATCCATCGCCTCATTACTGAAACTAGTTTTTATGACAAAAGAAAATTTCAAATAAGAAAATAAATGCAAGTTATGGAAGGTAAATTTTATCCAGTTTTATGTTATCTCCTATTTTATCAAAAATACAAAATTCATATGAAAATCTCTCAAAAACCCTCAAAACTCCTACAAATTTTGCCAAAAATATGTTGACATAATTGGATCCAAAATCCTTTATTTATATTAAACCATAAACTCATAGTCAAAGCGAACTACTATCTATAATTGTTATTCAAACTATACTCTTAATAACAAGATACTCACATGATGTGATTTTGGATAAACTATTAACCACTTTAGGATTTTCTCCATAAGAGTTCAAATGGATCATTATGAAGCGTGCTTAAAATGTGGTGGTTCTATGCTTAGTAAAAGTTTTCAATCCGGATGACATGATTTTCATCGTATTTACCTGTTTCATTACATGTTAGAGAGAATATTTTTAATGCTATGATCCCTCTAGTCATTTAAGATTCAACTTAACCTTAATAATATTCTTGATCTATGTCTATGGTTTCCAAATTTCCATGAATGTCTGTCATTATTGATATTCTCAAGGGCACCAATTTGGATAGTGACAATTATAAGTCATGGAATAAAAAGATTCAATATCTCCATAATGTCAATGAATACCTAGATGCCATCATACAACTAGTGGTTACTTCTGCATGCAACACTATAACTAATGTGCAAAGATATAAAGATGCTTAGAAATGAGACATCGATATTTGCTTCCTCATGCTTAGTTGCATGCATGGGGTGTTGAATATTGAGTCACCCGAAATGAGTTTTGATGATGAGAAAACATATTGGTAATGTTGTTATGAGTGTAGTTATTTATATGATGAGCAAACATGAAAATCAATGATTTATGGAGTCAAAAAAGATAATGGAGTTTAAAGGAACCAAAACAAAAGGATGAGCTTAATGACAACATCAAAAAAGCTTAAGAGAATGTAACTTTTTGATGTATTTTTTTAATCTTAATAGACTGTTAAAGTCTTTGTTGAGAGCTCTCTCTCTCTCTCTCTCTCTCTCTCTCTCTCTCTCTCTCTCTCTCTCTTAAGAACAGTTTATACATGTTTACACTTAGGAACACTTTATACATGTTTTAAAATATTTTTAAAATCATTTGTAAGGGTAAACTAAGTCAAAAACATCGGTTGACTGGTCGACTAGACAGATATGTAGTTGACTGGGGTAGTCTGTGATAGTGGCTATGCAAGTATAAAAAAACTAGTCGATCCATGTTATGGAGTAGTCGACTAGTACCAACATTATTGTATGTTGGAGATTGGCCATTATGCCCAATATTGTTTTGATGATGATCACCCCATTATGTAATTGCTAATGACTCTACATGTTTAGTCTCAGATTAACAATTGAATATCTTGATGAGGAGACAACACATTTAGGTGATGGGTTGATAGATTCAAGGCTATGGAGCAAAAGCTTTGCATGAAGATGAAGAATTCAAGTGTAATTTAACATTTTCTTCATGTATTTTTGCTTTTCTTTATAGTATGTTTGTAAGCCTTAAATAGACACACACACACACACACACACACACACACACACACACACACGAATCATTTCCATCTTGGGGTTTCAAAGATTTAGTCTAGAACCCATCTCATTTGATCACATGCCCAAAACACTCTTTATAGTGTCTTTAGTACCGGATCAAACGTCTGGTAACTCTTCACTAGATGTCTGGTGTGTTAGCTTATAGATTGCTAGACATAGCCTTAGTTCAGTCGTCTGAAGTTCATTGACTAGACATTTGAACATTGGTTCAGACGTCTGGCCGGTGAACTTAAGATAATTGTACAGTGGGTTGAGTTTGTGTGAACAATCTGTTTTTTTCACCCACATTTCTTCTGCCGTCCGATGAAGGATAAGCCGACGGCAGAACAATTGATCATCTGTCTAGTAATCCTTGTTTAGATGACTGGTTGTTGGGAGACTTAACCTGGGAGACTAGACAACATTTTTCTTGTGTCCATCTCTAATGTCAATCCTCTGATGCTTTGTTCCCAGACATCTGAATAGTTGATCAGCCTTCTGGGAACACTTCACCAGACGTCGAATGACTAGATTTTATGCCTGTTTATAGCTGTTAGACTACGGTTTTCTGGGTTGGTTTTCTTGGATTCAATGCAATTTTAGGGTCCTATTTAAGACCGATTTGAGCTGCATTTTTGGCACTAATGATTATCATATAGAACTCATTTTAAGAGCCAAATCCAAGAGCATTTTCCTTCTCTCATTCCCTCTTGCAATCTTAAGGGTTATGCATTGATCTTGCATCACGTGGAGAAAGTTTCCAAGTGCACGCAAGCTTCAATTTTAGAACTTTGGTAGTTTCACGCATCATGGCTTTATATTCACAACAGGTAAATCTATGCAAGGCATAGTTAAGATTGTTGTTTGCTTTCGCAATAGTGATCAAATTTATACCGCAAACGCACAGTGTTGTTGTAGCGCTAACGGGTCGTCCACTAGGAGGTGAAGGTTGAGTATTGGTTTACTTCAAGGTTTATTAGCGGATCGATCACGATAACGGGTCGTCCACTGTGTGGTGAAGGTTGAGTATTGGTTTACTTCAAGGTTTATTAGCTACGCGGATCGATCACGATAAGCATGCAAATAATGAATGAGATTATCAAATATGGAAAAGGATCTAGGACCGGGTATCACCGATATTGAATTTAAATTAGGATTAATTTTGGTTGATCGGTGGTTGAAATCATGAGATATGGCGAGGATGTCTAACCTAAGGGCATTCTCTTACCTACCACTTCCGTGATGCAATGATAGGATAGTCCCTTATGTTATCACATGCCCCTACTTCTGTGATGATATGATAGCTCTACCTACCCCATGTACAAGCCAGCTTTCGTTGGTCATCGACATGCGATAGGTGCATTACGCTCAACAAACGTTTCCAATCTTTCTCCATGCCACTTCCGTGGATATGATTCTGATATATGTTAGGAGGGCTCTAATCTACGCCCAACACTCGTTGGCGACATGGATAGTATAGATTGGTGTAGGGATTGAAAACCCTAGATTAGCCCCAACTTCCACTAGCGACTAGCCTATTAATCCACGAATAGAGAGATCAATTTACAACAAAAATAATCATCCTAGCATACTTCTAATCATCATTCATGCAACAACCCATCAACATTATATCAATCCATAGAATAATTACAATAGGACTGAACCCATGGCCCTATATGATGATTACCTATAATCCATTAAAAGAAACACAGTTAGATTAAATGTATGATGCATTTCAATAATGGAGAGAGGATAAAAATAGATATCTATACTGTGCCCAATGAAAGAAAGCAAAGGAAACTATAATTAAACTAAAATCCAAAACCAAGAGTATAAGAACAAAGGGAATTAAAGATTGTTGCAGAGAGTATTAAAACAAGTACACCTGAGAAATTCCCTGAAACCCCTAAAAAGTCTGGAAAAAGGCATCCTCCCTGAACAAGGAAGAAGAAAGGTATTTATACCCTAGAAAAATCCCCAAAAACTACAAGTTTATCTCTTGGCGGTGCTAAAAACTAGCTAGAATACCCTAGGTGACGCGGTCACGTCGTATTTGACGCGGCTGCATCGCCTACATGGTCAAAAAAACCATGTTATGTGTCTTTATTGACGCGGCCGTGTGAAATTCCACGTGATTGTGTCGATCTACAGTTCTGGTCCTTTAGAAACTCCTCCCAAATGGTCGCGTGGGTGACCGCCCTTCAGCTCCATGGTGCGACGTGGTCGCATCGAATTCTTACACGACCGCATCGATGGTCTTTTTTCTTCTCTTTTGCACCATGGCGACGCGACCGCGTGGAAATGTCCATGTGCCCATGTTGTTGCTGCTTCCAGCTTCTATTGGGATGTCCTGACGACACGACTGCATGGTTCTTGCCATGCGGTCGTGTGTGTCATGCCTCTTCTTCGTTCCTTTTGGCTATTTGAGCTCTTGTTTGCTTCTCGATTCGTTCTAATGCTTTTGCCTCTGCCATAGGGTCCAGATATTCTTCATTTATACATGCAATATGCATAAGAGACCAAAAGAGTTAAAAGGAAATAAAAAGTGGGAGAAATGATATGGAATGGGCGATGAAGTGATACGAGATGCAATGGAATAATGCATGAAATATATACAAAATGAGCACTCATGAAAATCCTCCAAGCTAACCTCTTCCTTGTCCTCAAGGAAGACATGAAAGAGTAGAGATTAGAGATATTCAAGCAAGCACGCAAATGATGGCATGGTTTTAATAATTCCACAACGTCGAGCATATATACATGGGTGAATGAAAATTTCATATTCATAGAAATAATAAACATGCCAACTCCTCTTTGTCGAACTAAACATAATCTAAGTAAATTGTTTCTATCACAAATCAGCAGGTAATACACCTAATATTGATCATGCTCAAGTGCTAGAATATTTTCTTTAACCCATCCTAATGTCGAAGGAACGGGAATCAAAATTATGGGAGGGGTCGAAGGAAGGATTAATATCAGATAATGGTCTATGTGTCTATCAGGGAAGTGGTTCTCACAACATGTCATCGTTCCTTGACTCATGAACTCACTAATTTTATGCATGCCTCCATTTTCATCAATTTTTTTGGGATTCTAATTAATTCGTGTAAGGAGCGTTGGGTCGATGACTCCTAGGTCAAACGACCTTAGGGCATATACCAAGAGTGACCCCTCGGACTTACTATCTCAACCCAACTATAATCTTTATTCATATGCACTCCACCAAGCTAAATCTTTTGGCACGAGTCCCCAATGTTTCCTACGATATAGGGATCCGACTACGTAGCATGGCTGGGAGAACGATGCATATTTTATTCTTTTTCTGTACACATATACATTTTTTCTTCTTTTTTCTTTTTTTGAAAGCATGATTAGGTAAAGCAATAACACTCCGCAGTACTGGGTGAATATGGAGTTATCCAAGTCTCAAAAAGATTATATGACATTATTCTCAACTAATACTTCTACGGTCCATGCATAAAATGGATTCCCAAGAAAAATTCAACCTAGGTTGGTTTCAAGTATTACTATCCTAGGGACTATGAGCACGAGCATAATTGGCCAATTAAATGAGATCTGAAACTAAATGCATATCTTAATCATATCTTCTAATCGATATCGAGGAATTGATATGCTCATACTTTTGACGTGCGTTTATATTTTATATATTCACACACGTCTTCTCCGTAATTTCCAGTCAGTTTTCGTTGTTTCGAATCCGTTCCTTTGTGTTTTTTAGTTCCTTTTTACTTTGTTGTGTTTGTGCACTTTTGCAGGATATTGCTAGCACAGGGGACATACAAGGCCAACTTCATGAGTTCCCGGAGCAACGGGAGGTGTTGCGCGAGATCTTGAGAGCCAATCGTCAAGATAAACTATGTATCAGCTCTCAACTGATCGGGTAGATAGATCCACCCGATCGGTTCATGCGGCCGTATCAGTCCCGAGGAAGAGGCAACTCCACCCGATCGATTCAGTGATCGGGTGGATGTGACACAAAACGCTGTTTTGAGAGCCAAAGTTCACCCGGTCGGTTGACTTGTCAACCAATTGGGTCACCTGTAGCTGCTACTTCCCATGCTCGAAAATTCGAAGACTCACCCAATCGGTTCAGTGATCGGGTGAGATTTATCAGAAGCTGAAGACCAAATTTCCCGTCGTTTCACCCGATCGGGTGAAGTCTCATCCGATCGGGGTGGACGTCTATTTTTGTCTTTTAGTGGGAATATTCCCTGACATCTTGCCAAATTGTATAAATAGAGCTAGGTTTTCCCAGAAACGTAATCCCCATTTTAAGATGTTTTTAGGTATTTTTGGCTGCTCTGAATTAAACTCTATTTGTAAGTTCTTTGATCGTTCTTATATTTTAATATTGCGTTTATACTTCTATTTGCTAGGGTAATCTATTGCATGATTTACATTCTTATGGCTATAACCGGTTTTATTGCACCTCATACCATGAATAGTGAGTAGTTCTTCAATCTGGGACATTGGTGGAAGCCCCTTCGTGGGTTCTCCCTAGAACGGCCATAGGATTAGGGATCCGATAGGATCTAGGGATTTTGATGGTTACGCTGGGGCGTTTCATTGTCATCGGTGGGAGAAAAATCGCCTTTGACCGTCGGGCCAAGGGGAAATAAAACGGGAGTTTGATTCTCTAGCCACAACTCACCCCCCCTAGCGTAGACATTGATTCTGTTGGATATGGACGACATGAATACACCCATGAGGGGATGTATGAGGGTATACGGACCTCAGATGTCGCGTGCACGAAAGCATGCACGAAGGGAACCTTTTCTCGTGTGAAAAGGACCACTCGATAAGTGGAAAAAAGCCACTCGATAAGTGGAAAAAGTCACTTTATAAGTGCATAAAGGCACTTGATAAGTGAATGAAGAAGAGGATAAATGAATGTGCTTATATAGGCTAATAAGCTTATAATTGGTTATTTCCTACAATAACCACCCCTAAAGCCTATAAATAGGACCCAAGGGTAAGGCATTCAAGGCACACTTTCCATGCCATAAGTTTGCATAAGGTATCTTATGTTCTTCTTCTCCCTTCCATTAAAATCCTCTTCTAGTTAGAGATTTAGGCGGTGAAACTCTGCTTCGATCCTCTGTGACGAAGTATTGACCGTTGTGGCGAATCCGAGGGCGAAGTTCCGAGATTACGGTGCCGCGTACGCAAGCGTAAGTCTCGAATTTATTATTCGATCCTAACGTCCTTGTTTTGTCAGGATCCTTCATTGGTATCAGAGCCATACGGGTTCGCCCCGGTCAAACCGCCGCCACGTCAAACCGATGAACGAGGCGTTGTCTTTTTCACGAATGGGTATCCTACCATTATGGATATGGTAGGAACGCTTTGTGACAGAGAGAACGCAGCGGTTGTTCTTTTCACGTTAGGGTCTTCTGCCATTACAGATATGGCAGGAACTCTCCGTGACGGGAAGAACTGACCGTTCATATCGTCAAGCTCGCACTCTTCATGGATGCCGAGTCTCCATTCATAGAGAATGTGAACTCTCTTCATGTGGAGCGTGTAGTTTACGAACTTTAAAGTATGTTATTTTTCATTTTTGGCACACGGCCATTAGAGAATAACTACTTTCTCGACGAACGGGTGCCTCATCGACGAACGGGTGCTTCATCGAGGAAGATGATGGTAGTTATCCCCATCGGAGAAGATGAACTTTGGTGCATGATCACCATGGCCAAATGGGCTATGGAGGCAATGCATCCCCCCTCCCCATGCGGAGGGGGTTGGCTACGGCCAAGTGACAACGAAAACCACCCCGCCGGGGGGAAAGTGTGTGCAGCAACCCCATACAAGGGGGTGGCCGGCCACGGCCATATGGGCCATGGCCGGCCACGGCCATATGGGCCAAGGCCGGCCATGGCCAGGCCGGCATTGGCCGGCCACGGCCATGGCCAGAGGGCCCTGGCCGGCTTCGTCCAGGGCCAGAGAGCCCTGGCCAGGCCAGGGCCTTGCCGGCCCTGGCCGGAAGCTAGGGCCCTACCGGCCCTGGCAGAGGCCAGGGCCGGTGCCCTGGCCAGGGGCCAGGGCCCTGCCGGCCCTGGCAGAGTCCAGGGCAGAGACCCTGGCCACCGGGGGGTGCCAGATCCTTGGTCGGTATTGGTCGACCAATCCGGGATTTTTGGTCGACCAATTCAGCCAGAGGCCTTGCCAGTAGTTTCAGCCCCGGCCACCTGCCGACTAGCCCATACGCGGCCAACGACAGTCGTCTGCAGTAAAATTCTCCTATACGGGGGGAAGCGCCTGGATCCATACGGGAGCCGACGACGATGGCTTGCAGAAAAATCCCCAAAGGGGGGATCCGGCCTTGGTACCAGTACGACTTATCCCGGCAAATGGCAAGGGATCACCGTACATTTCACTAGTATCATAAGGGTGCTAAGTTGGAATATCGTATTTTTCCCAAGGGGGGATCCGGCTTTGGCCAAGTTGCGATGGCAACTCTCACTTCGGAAGGAAGATGAATTCGGCCTTGGCACGGCACGACCCCGGCAATGGCCGGGGAATTGTCGAAATATTTTGGCTATGACACCATATAATGGGGTATAGGCCTTGCAAAATACGTTTGCAAAATGCATTTGAAAAATACATTTTCCAAATACTGCAAAATACGTTTGCAAAAATATTTTTTTTGAAAAATACGTTTTCAAAAACGCTTTTCCGTTGCAAAGTACTATAAGAGTACTTTTATTTGATAAAGTGATGGGGAAATACTGAAAGTTACTCTAGATGGTGATTGGAAACGTAGTGACCTTTCCGATTCTAGGGTAACATCTTCAATATTTTTCGAAAGTAACTTATCAAATTGTAAATATCATTCTAAGTGGGAGTTGAGATTAGAACTATCCAAATGGGATATTCTATTATCATTTCAAGTGGGAATTATATTTTAAAGTATTTTTAATGCAATGTTTTTGATCAAACCTTCGGTTGTGTGTCTTTTGCAGCATTTTAGAAGTAAAATGTCTTCTGCTTCAAAGAATATCGTCGATGAGTTAAACAGAGGTGAAAAACTCAACGGCGATAATTACAAACTTTGGTCCATCAAGATACAATACGTTTTAGAGGAGCAAGAAGTGCTCGAAACTCTAAAGAACGTAATGATTGAACCCGAGTTGGGCACTACGGCCCAACACAGACGAGACAAGGAAGCTTTTGATGCTTGGTCTCGGAAGAACAAGATAGCACGCATTACGTTATTAAGCAGTATGGCTGATGACATAATGCATGCTATCTTCCGAGAGCATGACTTAGCCATGGACATATGGTCCAAGCTTGAGGAGAAGTTTGGTGGCACATCGGTGTCCAAACTTCGTTCTTTAACTATAAGATTTGATTCATACAAGAAACGTCCAGATCATTCCATGGGGAAACATCTGCGACATATGGCGAATCTAATCTCAGAGTTAAAGGATGCAGGTCATGTGCTCACTGATGAGCAACAAATCCAAGCAGTCATACGTTCCCTACCAAATGGGTGGGACCAAATGAAGATGCATCTCACTCATAATGAGAGCATCAAGACTTTCAGCGATGTTTCTTAGCACCACGAGTTAGAGGAAGAGCGGCTTGCGGCTGCCAAGCCAAGTGCAGAAGTGCACATGGTTGCTAGTTCCTTACACGGGGGAAAGAAACGTAAAGATCGTTCGAAGTCTACTAATGAACGTAATAAGCAACCTGAGTCTACCAAGAAACCCAAACATACGGGTGGGCACAAGAAATGGCACAAGAAGAAAGACTTGAAGAAGATCAAGTGCTTCAAGTGCAATAAGCTCGGTCACTATGCTCGTTCGTGTACGAGTGGAGGTGACGAGGTAACTTGTAATTATACTAGTTACATATGTGTTTCTAGTTCAATATTTCTTGTGGAATCTAATCCATTTTGGATAATTGATTCAGGTGCCACCGACCACATAGCAAGGGACAGACGGTCCTTCGTGGAGTATCACCGGATACCCCAAGGAACGAAGTGGATCTATGTAGGAAACAACACACGTGTTAAAGTGAAAGGCGTTGGGACTTGCAAGCTAGTCTTGGACAACGGCCGCACTTTCCTACTTCATGATGTTCTCTTCGCTCCTGATATTCGAAGGAATATAATATATGTGGTCGTGTTAATGGATCTTGGGTATAGCTGGTTTTTTCATGATTGTAAAGTGGACTTGTGTTGTAATAATTCCTTAATTGGTACTGGGTATGTATTTAACAGATTTATTGTATTAAATATAATGTATGACTCTTCATTAAGTAATGAAAATTTCCTTGTCGCAAATTCTTCGACTTATGAGTCAGATATAATTTGTTGGCACGCAAGGCTTGGTCATATTGGACCAACGTGTATGGATAGACTTGCCAAATGTGGCCTTCTATCCAATGTTTCAAAGGTTGAAATGTCGACCTGCAAACATTGCCTTGTGGGGAAATCTTGTCGCAAGCCGTTTGGAACCGGCACAAGGGCCGAGGTTCCATTACAGCTCATCCATTCGGACATATGTGGTCCGATGAATGTCAAGATAAGACGCGGGAAGTCCTATTTCATCACTTTTATTGATAATTTCAACCGATTCGGACATATCTATTTGATATCCCACAAAAGTGAAGCATTAACCTGCTTTAAGAACTATATGAGTTTAGTGGAGAATCAATTAGATCGCAAGATTAAGGTCTTGCGAACCGATAGGGGCGGTGAATATCAATCAACAAGTTTTAAGGAACTTTGTGATGAAAAGGGCATAGTACATCAGGTAACTATGCCTTATACTCCTCAACAAAATGTTGTTGCTGAAAGGAGAAATATGACTTTAATGGAAATGGTCCGTTCAATGATGGCGCAAGCTAACTTGCCAATCACCTTTTGGGGTGATGCATTATTAACGGCCACTTTCATTTTTTGAACCGCGTACCCTCGAAATCAGTTAGCTCCACTCCTTATGAGTTGTGGAACCAAAAGTCTCCTGACTTAAACATATTAAAACCTTGGGGATGTGCATCCTACGCACATATTTCCTCCCATAAGTATGGCAAACTTGGGCCAAAGGGAAGGAAATGTATCTTTATACGATACGCAGAAAACTCCAAAGGTTATGTTTTCGTTAGTCAGGAAGACAATGGAGGTCTAATTGAATTTGAGTCGAGGGATGACACTTTCTTGGAAAACGAGTTTCCAAGACAGGGCGAGATAAGTCAGGACTTATCTCTATTTGAGATTAATGATCAAGAAGGATTACCTCATTCGAGTGGGAGAATTCTTGGTGAAGAAGAAAATACGTTTCAAACTTCACCAATGGATGATACGAATGACACTAATCCTATTCCATACGGGAATAATGATCCAAGTGGGAGCATTTCTAACGACACTCTAAGTGGGAGTGATATTAGAATTGATCTAAATTCGAGTCAACAAGGACTTGAAGAATCTCAAATAAGACGTAGTAGTCGTACAAGGTTGGCTCCTCTAAGATTTGAGGATGAATTTCTGTAAACCTTTATGACTTTGCTACAAGATGATGACGAGCCTGCTACTTTCAAACATGCTGTATCATGCCCTGCTAAAGACAAATGGATGGAAGCGATGAAGGAAGAGTTGGAATCCATGAAAGTTAACCAAGTCTGGGACTTAGTTGACTTACCCAGAGGACGTAGAGCTATTGGGAACAAATGGGTTCTCAAAATCAAGCATAAGGCTGATGGCTCTATAGACAGATATAAAGCTCGTCTTGTCGCGAAAGGTTTTACGCAACAGGAAGGGATAGACTACGAAGAGACCTTCTCACCTGTTGTCCGTTTTACCTCGATTCGCCTGATTCTGGCTATGGTAGCTTGCTAAGACCATGAATTACATCAGATGGATGTAAAGACTGCCTTTCTCAATGGAGAATTGGACGAGGAGATCTATATGGAACAACCAACAGGGTTTGTAAAAGAAGGAAACGAACATAAGGTTTTTAAACTTCGTAAATCCATATATGGTCTTAAACAATCCTCGAGGCAATGGTATATACGATTTCAAGAAGTTGTCTTATCAAATGGTTTTTCCATGCTTGATGAAGACAACTACGTATATATCAAGAGGATTAAGAGCAAGTACGTTATTATGTCTCTATATGTAGATGACATTTTAATAGCCGGAAATGACAAGGGCTTTGTGATGGATATCAAGGGTTGGCTTTCATCAGTTTTTGAGATGAAAGACATGGGAAAAGCCGCATATATCCTTGGAATTAAGATTTCAAGGAATCGTTCGAAGAAACTTCTTTCTCTTTCACAGGAGACTTATATAAAGAAGGTTTTAGAACGTTTTAATATGCAGGACTGCAAGTCCATTGATACTCCTATAAGCAAGTGCGACAATTTATGTCTGAAATCGTGTCCAAAGAACCAAAAGGAAAAGGAAATTATGGAAAATGTTCCATATTCCAGTGCAGTTGGTAGTCTTATGTACGCTATGATGCGTACAAGACCGGACATCTGTTTTGCCGTTGGAATGGTAAGTCGTTACCAATCCAACCCAAGGCAATAACACTGGAAAGCGGTTAAGAGGATAATGCAGTATCTTAAAGGAACTGCAGACTTGCAAAAGACTATGACAAGACCAAGAAGGTAGACATAAGGTACATATCTACTTATGAGATGATAGCGGATCCGCTTACGAAGGCGATCCCCAGAGATGTGTTTTACAAACACTTATCATCACAAGGATTGCGTAAGAGCTGAGTTGTACCAATGTAAAATTTCCATGTCTGTAAATGATCAAATTTAATAAAAGAAATAAGTTCTTTTCAACATTGCATATGAATTTCTTAAAGAAATATTTGTGTACATTTTTTTTGAAATCTCAGCTGAATTCTAGTATGTCGGACAGATTAAGGTTGGCTCTCTCACATGAGCAACCGCCTTTATTTTATCAGACGGGTAAAATAAAGATGAGACCTGTTTAAAGTCAAAATCGTTAGACGGACGATTTAGAGTCATGACTTAAACATAATGGTCGTATGAAAGATCTGCATCATACGGATGCTTTCAAAAGATCTAAGAGGATTTTGAAATCCTATCTGTCTTATGCGGGATGTGAGTCCAGAAGATTATTTGAGTAGTAAAAGGGACTCAAAGTCAGACATTGTGGTGTCTGGTTATCATCCTTACAACATCATTAAGACATACGCTCCCTGGGAAAGGAGTGATGTTGTAATACGTATTCATACTACGTATGCATTTTGACCATTGGGTTTGAATAGTAATTGTGTTTACTATTATGTGAGACCCAAAGACCACATGGGTCTTAACTCGTTACCCTTATGGACTCTAATTGGTTCCTTAAGATTTGACTGGGTGATTGCTATCTTAGCATGTTGCTTATGGACTATGGTTAATTCGGTCCGGCGGGGCATGTTAGAAAAACGAGTCAAGTCAAGATCGAAAGGATCGCAAGAAGAGGAAGATTAATTTCATATTCACATTTGGACTTTAAAGATTCAAAGCTGGCCAGCCAATTTTAATCCAGATGGGATTCAATTGTTGAATATAAAGTATAAAAAATGTGACGAAATAATCTAGGGTAAAGCATGCGTTGATCTACTTAACTTTTCACCTCGAGGGGTGTTGTGTATCTCTAACAAGTGCACAACAGCGGACTCTATGCGCATGACGGTCACACGGCCTATTTCTCGGTATGACAAACAGAAGAGTTAAAGGAAAAGATGTTTCCTTACAATCCCCTCAAGTGTGAGTGGCAGATGTTGGATATGGACGACATGAATACACCCATGAGGGGATGTATGAGGGTATACGGACCTCAGATGTCGCGTGCACGAAAGCGTGCACGAAGGGAACCTTTTCTCGTGTGAAAAGGACCACTCGATAAGTGGAAAAAGCAACTCGATAAGTGGAAAAAAGTCACTTTAAAAGTGCATAAAGGCACTTGATAAGTGAATGAAGAAGATGATAAATGAATGTGCTTATATAGGCTAATAAGCTTATAATTGGTTATTTCCTACAATAACCACCACTAAAGCCTATAAATAGGACCCAAGGGTAAGGCATTCAAGGCACACTTTCCATGCCATAAGTTTGCATAAGGCATCTTATGTTCTTCTTCTCCCTTCCATTAAAATCCTCTTCTAGTTAGAGATTTAGGCGGTGAAACTCTGCTTCGATCCTCCGTGACGAAGTATCGACCGTTGTGGCGAATCCGAGGGCGAAGTTTCGAGATTACGGTGCCGCGTACGCAAGCGTAAGTCTCGACTTTATTATTCAATCCTAACGTCCTTGTTTTGTCAGGATCCTTCAGATTCCTTGCGTGTAGGAACGGCTTGGATGAAATGTCGGGAGCAATCGTTGCGAACTTAGTGCTCCCGGAGTCAGGCAGTGTTGGACATGGAAATGCCCACCGTCCGAACCCGGGTAGACCTAGCGTATCATCCTGGACACCGACCGGAATATCGGGCCCATGGGACGCTAGGTACCACTATTAGAGGCAACGTCTCACCGCTAAACCCTAAAAACCGATCACATTCCTATCCTTCAGTCGTAATAGTGAGAACTCTTGATAGAGCGGAAGCCAAAGTCCTAGGTTACCTTTTTATCTCTTACATCTTTTTCATTAGTTTACTATCGTGACTTCCAACCAGAGAATATGCTAGCTCACCCACCAGGTGATCCGGTTCCTGATTGTTCACAAGCACAACACACGCCTCCCCGTGATCGACCCCCAAGCCACACTTCGACACCGTGCACTTGCGGTTTACAAATTCTAATCCCAGTATCCCTGTCCCGATTTGAGTGCCAAACGGACGGGCGGTCAAGCTTTATTGCACCGTTTCCGGGGAAGCGACGTGCTTGTTACATTTAGGACCCTGTTATCCTTGAGACTAGCTCACATCCTTACCACGTGATCATTTTCACATTCTACACTTTTGTTTTTATTTTTGTTTTTATTTCATATCATACCATACGTGATTCACGGTATATCTTGATTTTTCATGTATAGGAACTCGAGGAGTCTTGACGACTTAGTCTCTAGAACAATCCTCAGATGCTCTGCTTGCTCTTCCTCATCTTTGGAATATATCAGGATATCATCAATAAAGACTACTACGAACTTGTCCAAATAGTCAAAGAATACCTGATTCATTAGCCTCATGAAGGAAGCTGGAGCATTGGTCACACCAAAGGGCATCACCAGGAACTCATAATGTCCATAACGGGTTCGAAAAGATGTCTTCGGAACATCGAACCCCCGAACCTTAATCTGGTGATAACTGCTCCGTAAGTCTAACTTTGAGTAGACTCAGGATCCACCAAGCTGATCAAAGAGGTCATCGATGTAAGGAAGTGGATACTTGTCCTTTATTTTCACCTTGTTCAATTCCCTGTAATTAATACACATCCTCCGGGATCCATCTTTCTTATTTACCAAAAGTACTGGTGCTCCCCAGGGTGACACGCTTGGTTGTATCAGCCCTCGCTCTGATAAGTCCTTTAACTGATTACGAAGCTCAGCCAGCTTAGGTGGTGCCATACGATAAGGAGCCTTCACAATGGGTTGCGTGCCTGGTATCAAATCAATGGTGAACTCCAATGATCGATCAGGAGGAAGTCCATAAATGTCATCGGGGAAGACATCAGGAAAGTCTCGCACAACCCTGGGTAAGATTGGCTCCGCCTCTATGGCCATCGCCAACACTTCTGCTTCCACTTGGGTCGCTCTGAATCTCACACGTTCTAATGTGCAACTTCCACTTCTGAACTCAAACTCTGGATGATCGGGAATCTGGAAGACTACCCTCCTTAATTTGCAGTCAATAGTGGCACAAAACATCGCTAACCAGTCCATCCCAAACACCGCTTCAAAGGTGAGCATTCAATCACGAGGAAGTCAGCATATAACTCCCGACCACAAATTTCCATTGGACAACAACGGAGTCCTGAAGTACTCCTGATCAAACCATTTCCTGTGTGAATATTCCAACTAACAGTGAAGGAGTCAACTGGTATTGCATTTTTGTCCACAAATTGTCGGGACAGAAAACAGTGTGAAGCCCCAGAATCAAAAAGTGCTAAGGCAAGAAAAGATGCTACTTTAACCATACTTAAAAGCCAACAAGGAAATCAAACGAACGTCTATCATATCTGAGCAACAGGTGATATATTATAAAGTAAGGAGAGGGCTAGAACCATACCAGTGATAACCTGGCCTAAGTTTTCTGCCTCTACTGCTGTCATCGTGAAAGCCTGGGGCTTTGGAGCAGTGTCTGTCTTCTTAAAGGTCTGCCGCTGAGGAGGCAAGGAAGGTCCTCTAGGGGCTGGTGTACCTGGTCCAACTGGTGCTGGAAGGGAAGGCCACTGCGGTCCCGGTGGAAAAGCTCTCTGCTGCATCGGCCTAGTAGTCACATATGCAACGGGGGTCGGGTAGGCACCCTGCTGCGGGCAGAACCTACTAATATGTCCTCGGCCACCACAAGCGAAGCACTGTCTAACCCAAGCCCTGCACTTCTTCTGCTCGTGACCAGTCTTGCCACAGAATTGACATGTCGGACGTCTCTGTGTCACTACAGGGGCTCTTGTTCTCTTGAACTTGGTCGTTTGTACTGGCTGAGGTTATTCCTTCTGTGATCCTAAGGGTCGTCTCTCGCCTGTAGACATTTTCCCTATGCTCCTCAAATGGATCTCATATAGTCTTGCCGCCTAAAGCACATCCTCCTGTGTGGCAAGTTTTTGCGTAGACATCACTGCCCTATACTCCGGATCCAGTCCCATACGGAAGCGTCGAGCTCGGGTGGCATCAGTCGCAACATGCTCTGGAGCAAACTTGCTCAGTAAGGAGAACTCGGCATTATACTCATCCACGGTCCGTCGGTCCTGAGTCAACTGCTCAAAACACTGTCTGAGCTCATCCTTTACAGTCTCTGGAAGGAACTTGGACTCAAAACGTTCCTTGAAAGTCTTCCAAGAGATAGGACCTTTCAGATGCCGCTCCTGGACATCCCACCAATCTCTGGCCTGATGGGTCAACTGCCTTTTTGCTGCATCAACCCAACTCTCTGGTGGAAATCCCACAGCTGTGAGATCATCCTCTGTGCGTCGTATCCAATGAATTTTTACTCCTACTTATTGAACTCAACATATGACAAATTTTATATGAATTTGGGATAGGACTTCAAGATCTACATCTACATATTTTTTTCAGCAAGTGATTCCAACTACAGAAATCAAAATTGATGTGTAAACACACATATAGAATTCTGTTTTTTCAGGAGAGGGAAATTGGCTAGGAAATACAAGGAAAAATTTGATCTTTTGGGTCTTTTGCACATAACAAACATGAAACCAAGATTATAAACATCATAAATATCATCATAACATACTCATAACCCTAAATAAAAATCCATAACCCTAGGTTAGAATCCTACCTCAAAGGAATCCTCTTCTCCTTCTCTTCTGTTTCTCTTCTCTCCACCTTTCTTTCTCTTGAAAGCTAGGGTTTTTTCCTTGAATTTTTTTGGAAGCAAAAGCTAGGGTTTTGAGCTTTGATGAAGGGGGAAAGAGGGGAAGAATTTTCAGCTAGGTTTCGCAGGGGGGAGAGGGAGATAAGGTTGAAAAAGAAAAGAAAGAGATGATTAAAGAAGAGTTTAGAATCCCCTAAAAATATGTATGTCTAGAACCTACTCTAGGATAAGCATGAACATGTTAAAATGACATTAATACGCTTCCAAAATTACCCCTCAATTTTCAAGTATTTACAAGTTTGCCATTACTTTATGCACATACAACTTTAGTGTGTACGCACAGCAGCTTTTGGCCAAAAGACCGTTTTGCCCCTGACCTTTCTAAAAATTTACGGGTGTGCCACTAAACCCATCCCTTTTCACACTAGCCCCTCTCACACTAACCCACTCTTTCATAATTTACAAGCATGACATTTCTTTATACACCCACCTTCACTCTACACACACTTCCACCCATATGGCCAAATGACCAAAATGCCCCTACCCTCTTCACGAATTTACATGACTGCCACCAGCCACATACACACCACATCACCTCTCATCAACTCATTAGACTCCCTCTACTCGTGCGTAGAGGGTTACCGTATCAGTCGTCGTATAGGACTACACAGGCCGTGACATCCTACCCTCCTTAAACTAAAGTTCGTCCTCGAACTTCCGAAGGTCAAGGGTCTAGTCTAAGAAGAAGATACTCTAATTCCTAGGGCATCTCTATATATTTTACCCTACACCCTTGTCTTCACAAATTTGTACTAAAGATTATCAAAAGAGGTATTGATACGGGGATAGGAAGCTTACATAAACAGGTGAGGGTATCTGTCTCTCATCTCATCCCCACGCTCCCATGTGGACTCACCAGGGGATTCTTGTTGCCACATAACCCTTACTAGATTAATGGCTTTCATCTTCAGTATCTTCTATCTCCGATCCAGGATGGCAACTGGTTGTTGTTGTAAGTCAGGTCTGGGCGCACTTCAATCTCTGAGAAGTCCATGAGGTGACTAGGATCTCCCACATATTTTCGAAGATGAGATTCGTGGAACACATCATAGACACCTTCAAAGGATGGAGGTAAGGCAAGGCGATAGGCAACTTCACCAACACAAGCCAAGATCTCGAAAGGACCAATGAATCTCGGGCTCAACTTCTCTCGTCTACCAAATCGAATCGTGCCACGTGTCAGGGAGATCTTCAAGAATACATAATCACCTGGCTGAAACTCCAATGGACGACTCTTTGTATCTGCCCAATGTTTATAGCGGTCCTAAGCGATACGAAGATTTTCCTTGACTGTCCGAACCACATCGATCGCTTCCACCACCAAGTCAGGCCCCAAGAGTTCACGATCTCCAAAATCGTCCCAGCTTAGAGGCGATCTGCACTTCCTTCCATACAGAGCAGCAAACGGTGCCATTCCAATGCTTGCCTGATAACTATTGTTGTAGGCAAACTCCACCAAGTGCAAGTGATCTTCCCAGGATCCTTTAAAGTCCAGCATGCAAGCTCTCAACATGTCCTTTAGGATCTGGATAACTCGCTCAGATTGCCCATCTGTCTGGGGATGATAAGCGATACTAAACTTGAGGTGAGTCCCCAAACTAGTCTGCAAACTTTTCCAAAAATGTGAGGTGAATCTGGCGTCCCGATCATAGATAATACAAATAGGAACTCCATGAAGCCTCACGATCTCCTGCAAAGAATATTAGATCAACACCTCACATTACCAAGTATAGAAAATGTAAAGGTGACGAATGGGTTTTACCTCCATGTATCTTCGAGCTAAATGCTCGGTAGACTGTCCAACCCGAAAGGGAATGAAATGTGCAGATTTAGTCAAGCAATCAACGACTACCCAAATTGCGTCATTCCCCTTGGGTGTACGGGGTAGCCCAGTCACAAAGTCCATTGTCACGTGTTGCCATTTCCATTCAGGGAAGGGGAGTGGCTGCAACAGACCTGCAACTCTCTGGTGTTCGGCCTTTACCTGTTGACATACCAAGCATGATGCCACACTTCTGGCTATACTGCGCTTCATCACATGCCACCAATAATGTTATCGCAGGTCACGGTACATCTTTGTCCCTCCTGGATGAATTGAATAGGGGGAACTATGGGCCTCTTTAAGCAATTCCTCTCGAATAGCACCAACTGGCACACATAGCCGAGTATCAAATCTTTTCGTGAATGTGGAAGTCAGTCCGAAGTCCGGCCTCTAACTGTTCTCGAATTCTCCTTAACTTTTCATCTCCTGACTTTGCGCTTTGATCCGGTCCACCAGATCGGACTGGACCTGCAAGTTCAACATGGTTGCTTTAACACTTGGAAGAACGACCTCTACCTCCATCTTTCGCAGTGCCCACTGAAGCTGAGGCTAAGAGGTAAACATCATTACAGTTGGACATCTACTGAGTGCATCAGGGACCACATTCACCTTTCCAGGGTGATACTGGAGATCAAGATCATATTCTGTCATCAGCTCAAGCCACCGACGTTGTCTCATGTTGAGCTCCTTCTGGGTGAATACATACTTCAAACTCTTATGGTCGGTGTACACCTTGACATGCTCCCCGAGCAAAAAGTGTCTCCACAGCTTTAGGGCAAAAATCACTGCTGCCAGCTCCAAGTCATGTGTAGGGTAGTTCAGCTCGTGAACATTCAGAAGTCTAGAGGCATAAGCCACAACACGACCGTGTTGATGTAGGACACATCCAAGCCCTTTACCAGAAGCATCATAGAAAATTTCAAATCCTCCAGAACGATCTGGAATTGTCAGAACTGGTGCAGTAGTCAACCTTCTCTTCAACTCCTCAAATGCATTCTGACATTCCTCAGACGAGATATAGGCAACATCCTTTTTAGTCAGGCGAGTAAGTAGTGCTGCAATCTTGGAGAAATCCTTGATGAACTTCCTGTAATAGCCAGCCAATCCCAAGAAACTTCGAATCTCTGAAACCGTCCTGGGAACAGGCCACTTCTCTACTGCAGCCACCTTTTCTGGATCAACTGATATGCCTTCTTCTGAAACTATATGCCCCAGAAAAGCCACTTTAGACAGCCAAAACTGGCACTTACTATACTTGGCATATAGCTGATGTTGCCTCAAAGTCTCTAGAACAATCCTCAGATGCTCTGCATGCTCTTCCTCATCTTTGGAATATATCATGATATCATCAATAAAGACTACTACGAACTTGTCCAAATAGTCAAAGAATACCTGATTCATTAGCCTCATGAAGGTAGCTGGAGCATTGGTCACTCCAAAGGGCATCACCAGAAACTCATAATGTCCATAACGGGTTCGAAAAGCTTTCTTCGGAACATCTGACCCCCGAACCTTAATCTGGTGATAACTGCTCCGTAAGTCTAACTTTGAGTAGACTCGGGATCCACCAAGCTGATCAAAGAGGTCATCGATGCGAGAAAGTGGATACTTGTCCTTTATTGTCACCTTGTTCAATTCCATGTAATCAATACACATTGTCACGCCCCGCTTCCCAAAAATGTGGAGGCGAAGCGTGAGAAGGTCTGCTCAGACTTGAAGCTACAAAGCCGCAAGTCCGATAAGCGTCAAATTACACAAAGTAGCAGGTCCCTATAACGTGACTCAGAACAACAGTAACAATAATAGAGGAAGAGACAAATAATCAAACAGTTCATCTCATAGTCCAAATATAAATTCAACAACCAGAAAAGCCACCAGGCAACAAAAAGAGTCCAAAAGAAAAGGCCTAGCATGGCCAACAAAGAAACTAACAACAACGTTGCTACTCACCAACAACAACTCACAACTAAAAAGGAAAACTGCGAAGGAAGCTAAGACTGGTCGCCGGTGTCGTCGTACTCAACGTCAGCAACGGGTTCGGGCTCATACTCCACGAACTCGTCGCCCTCAACTGCAATCTCTGGCTCAGCAACTAACATGCGACACCCAAAGAGAAGGGGCACATGTCAGCAAGTCTACAAGACTTGTGCAAGGAAACAAAAGGAAGTGGTAGCAACCTAACAGTTCTAGAGTAAAGTATGACATGACTATTATGCAAATAGAACAACAGTAGTTTATGTTATGGCATGATTATAGCATGGCAAGTAACATGGCATGGCAAATAAACAATTACATGACAAGTACAAGAATTTGTAAGCACGTCGTGCACAGAGATTCCGCCCTTTGGCTAGAGTGGCTGTACGGGCCAACTCTTACGCTCAAGTGACTGTTTATCCCTACCCCTCCACGTGTGTCGAGCCAGGGCACTACCCCTAAACACGTAATGCTCGCTTCTAGATCACGAGCCAGGAAGTGTTTTTAACACGTATGGCGTAGGGTTGTGCCCGCATAACGGGTGCCTAGCCGGTAACATGGAAACACGGATTTTGTACAAGGATTTGTAGCGTGTGCTACGATGCAACATGCAACATGATATGTAAAATGGATGCACATGACATTTATTTGAAATGAAATTTGCGTACCGTTTAGAGAAAAGTAAACATGACAGGAATTGTATGACATGGCATGACGATGGAAATTATATCTTCGTTGTCAAGCTAGAATTCGAATTTGCGTCTAGACCGCTATCATTTCACGGTCTAGTCTCTTTCACGCTAAACGAAGTATTGGACTAAAAAGCATGGCCTAAAGCAAGGTTGGCAAGTTTCACTTGCCTGGTACCGAAGTTGTTGTTCGACGTGAGTCACGAGATCGGTATCCTACGGAAATTTGGGTTCGCTGTTATGGAAAAACAACATAAGAACGATCACCAAATCAGATTTCATAATAGAACCCTATATCGTCTAATGAATCGTTTTTAATTAGGTTTTCTAATTACGGTGTGGGTTAAAAGAGATTAAGGGATAGATCCACTAACCGTAAGAGTAGCGAGCGAAAGACGCCAAAACAGATCTGGCTTCGGCGACGGAGAACGATCCCAGAAAGCTACGGCTGAAAATTCGAGATCCGGCGGCCTAGGGAAGGTGGCCGGAGCAAGAAATGGCGAGAGGGAAGCTACGAGGAGAAAGGAAATGGCTTGAGGAAGGTTGGGGATGATTTGGGGAAGATTTTGGCTCAGAAAGAATGAAGAAAGAATGAAATAATCGAAGAGATTAAATAGAAAACGAAACGGCGGCTGCGACTTAACCTAGGTTTACTGGGCAGTTTAGTCGGTCAGAGAAGGATGGTTGACCGACTAGTTTGGAATCTAGTCGGTTGGTCGTCTAACTTAGACCGACTAAAAGCCAAACCGTGAACAGGGTTGGTACAGGTAGACAGATTTAGTCGGTCTGCGAAGGCCCATCGACCGACTAGTTTAGGATATAGTCGGTCGTTGTTCGTTCATAGACCGACTAAGAGTGAAATTAGATAGATATTAAGCACTGAGAATTAGTCGGTCAAGGAAGGAATCTTAACCAAGTAGTTCAAGAACTAGTCGGTCGGTAATTGTTCTTTGACTGACTAACCATAAACAGTAACTTCGACAGTACAGTAAGACTCAGAATTAGTCGGTCTGAGTACAAGTCCCGACCGCCTAGTTTGGGAACTAGTCGGTCGAAGAATGAGCTTAGACCGACTAAACGTAAACAGTAACTAAGTTGAAATTTACAGACAAGAACTAGTCGGTCTGAGAAGGGTTTCCGACCGACTAGATGGCAATCTAGTCGGTTGGCTACTCTTCACGAACCGACTAGGATGCACCAAAAGTGCCGAAACGAAGCGCAGAGCTTTGGGAAGAATCCTATGGCCTCTAGGATCACTCTAGCACTAAGATTAAGACTTTATGAAGTTAATCATGAGGATTTCTAGCGGAAAAACACACAAAGAGGGAATCATCCAATGTTATTAATATAAAATAGCTATTACAAAAACCGGTCGTTACACACATCCTTCGGGATCCATCTTTCTTATTTACCAAAAGCACTGGTGCTCCTAAGGGTGACACGCTTGGCTGTATCAGCCCTCGCTCTGATAAGTCCTTTAACTGATTACGAAGCTCAGCCAGCTCATGTGGTGCCATACGATAAGGAGCCTTTGCAATAGGTTACCTGCCTGGTATCAAATCAATGGTGAACTCCAATGATCGATCAGGGGGAAGTCCATAAATGTCATCGGGGAAGACATCAGAAAAGTCTCGCACAACCCTGGGTAAGATTGGCTCCACCTCCATGGCCATCGCCAACACTTCTGCTTCCACTGGGGTTGCTCTGAATCTCACAGGTTCTAATGTGCAACTTCCACTTCTGAACTCAAACTCTGGATGATCCGGAATCTGGAAGACTACCCTCCTTAATTTGCAGTCAATAGTGGCACAAAACATCGCTAACCAGTCCATCCCAAACACCGCTTCAAAGGTGGGCATCTCAATCATTAGGAAGTCAGCATATAACTCCCGACCACAAATTTCCACTAGACAACAATGGAGTCCTGAAGTACTCCCGATCACACCATTTCCTGTGTGAATATTCCAACTAACAGTGAAGGAGTCAACTGGTATTGCATTTTTGTCCACAAATTGTTGGGACAGAAAACAGTGTGAAGCCCCAGAATCAAAAAGTGCTTAGGCAGGAAAAGATGCTACTTTAACCTTACGTAAAAGCCAACAAGGAAATCAAACCAACGTCTATCATAACTGAGCAACATGTGATATATTACAACGTAAGAAGAGGGCTAGAACCATACTAGTGATAACCTGGCCTGAGTTTTCTGCCTCTACTGCTGTCATCGTGAAAGCCTGGGGCTTTGGAGCAGTGTTTGTCTTCTTAAAGGTTTGCCGCTGAGGAGGCAAGGAAGGTCCTCTGGGGCTGGTGTACCTGGTCCAACTGGTGCTGGAAGGAAAGGTCACTGCGGTCCTGGTGGAAGAGCTCTCTGCTGCATCGGCCTAGTAGTCACATGTGCAACAGGGGTCGGGTAGGCACCCTGCTGCGGGCAGAACCTACTAATATATCCTCTGCCACCATAAGCAAAGCACTGTCTAGCCCAAGCCCTGCACTCCTTCTGCTCGTGACCAGTCTTGCCCCAGAATTGACATGTCGGACGTCTCTGTGTCACTACAGGGGCTCCTGGCCTCTTGAACTGGGCCGTCTGTACTGTCGAGATTATTCCTTCTGTGATCCTGAGGGTCGTCTGTCGCCTGTAGACATTTTTCCTAAGCTCCTCAAATGGATCTCATATAGTCTTGCCGCCTCAAGCATATCCTCCTGTGTGGCGAGTTTCTACGTAGACATCACTGCCCTATACTCCAGATCCAGTCCCATACGGAAGCGTCGAGCTCGGGTGGCATCAGTCGCAACAAGATCCGGAGCAAACTTGCTCAGTAAGGAGAACTCAGCATTATACTCATCCACGGTCCGTCGGCCCTGAGTCAACTGCTCAAAACGCTGTCTGAGCTCATCCTTTGCGGTCTCTGGAAGGAACTTGGACTCAAAACGTTCCTTGAAAGTCTTCCAAGAGATAAGACCTTTCAGATGCCGCTCCTGGGCATCCCACCAATCTCTGGCCTGATGGGTCAACTGCCTTTTTGTTGCATCAACCCAACTCTCTGGTGGAAATCCAACAGCTATGAGATCATCCTCTGTGCGCCGTAACCACTCATGAACCTCCAGAGCTGTCTCCTTGCCAGAAAAAGTCCTCGGCTTCATTGCCCTGAACTGCTTGAACCCTGGGGTCTTCTGAGCCTGCATCTTGGCAGGCATCTCGGCATGCTTACCCAGACTCACCTGGAAACCAAGCAAAATCTTTTCCATCAAAGAGGGCTCAGCGTGCTCCATCTCTAACGAAGATACCCCGTTTTCACTGTCCATTCTGCAGAGAAAGAGGACAATACAAGTGGAATTAGTATCATATGTGATGGAATTAAATTGTATTGGATGTATCATCCTTTCGCGTATCACAGTGTGAGCGGACCTGCATGGGCCACCACAAAACTTGTCACGCCCCATTCCCACAAATACTTTATAAGGCAAGACAACCCATGGGGAATAAGGATGGAGCTTGACAAGCCGCTGTATTACACCAAGCGTGAATAGAGAAACACAATAAGCAGGCCACTGCGAATGCTGGGATCATACATTACAGATATATAAAAGAAAAAAACACATACTGCCATCACCTATAATACATATCCACAGAACCACATAACCAAAGAGCGTACCACACACCATCATCAAGTACAAAGTGAGCTGACCCAAGTACATACATGAAAAGTGCTACAAGCCACCAACATATATAACAGCTACAACTGACAACCCCCTCACCACTCGACTCAGCTCACACTACACAACACCGCTCAAAAGGAGTGGTCTCCCCAAGTCAACTCATGTCTAAGGAATCTCCTGAGGGAGATTCTGCTCTGGTGACACCTGCTCAAGACCTAAAAAGTAAAATGAGCACATCAAACGTGCCCATGAGGAACTAACTAGGGTAGGGAAAATCATTTAGGGTTATGAGTGTAAAGGCAATAGGAGTACAAACAACCAAAGTAAAGAGTACAACACACAAGTTTGCACAGCAACACATATAAAGTTCATTAGTTAGCAGATGTTGTGATTCTTTGGAAGCCTGGGTATCACCTCAAGATAAGGGCCTGGACCTCACCCCAAATTTGGGGTGAATGCAGCACATGACGCAGTGGACACGGGCACTGTACGCCGGGCCTCTCAGCTCCCCCGTCCCTGGCAGGAGTGAGGCGCTCCACATAATAACACAACCTCTGTATGTCCCCTCCACTCCCGGTAAAGGTGAGTGGATAAAATAATATCAGCTATCACATATCACTTTCCCCAACTTCTCAGTCCAGCCCCTTATAGTTAAGTTATACCCAAACTTCCCCCATCCCCATACCAGGATGTTCACCTGCTTTAGAGCAGATCGAGTCATCCCAGTTAACATGTCATGTGTCACCATATTCAAAGGCCATATCCAAGTTTATAAATGTGATACATAACACAACATTTTAATGGCCATTTTCCATTTTCTTCAATTTCACATTAATTTGGGCATTTTAACAAACATATGACGGTCGCCATGTAAATGGTAAGTGCCACACCATTAAATTTAGTAGAAAATGGTATAATCAAACTTTCTTATAGGTATCAACATCATTCATGCATACCGGGATGGAAAATTAACATTACAACACAAATCCAACTTCATCCAAAACATTCTAACATACTGAAATTGCAGGAGCAGCTAAAAAGTCAGCATATTTCATCAATTTCTCTTGTGCATTTGACAAAACTCCCTGAATGAAAGTTGGACATATACTTGTCCTGGATTCACAGATAATATTTCAGACAAAAATATTAAGTATATGATATATCGTGAATTAATTGGTGCAGTATACCTAGACTGTTTTTCAGACAGAATTCTGAGCCTGTATTGAAAGCCAATTTTAAGCAAGTTCTAGCTAGAATTTCGACATATAAGAACTCTGATGAACTTTTAGAAAAACTTTTTAAGTTTCCAACAAGACCACGATCAACAAAATCCGTGGAATGTGCAGGTAATAATGCTCATTTTGCTAAACTGTGTACAGCTTAACAGAATTTCAGACATCTTGCAAACAATGAATTTTTACTCCTACTTATTGAACTCAACATATGACAAATTTTATATGAATTTGGGGTAGGACTTCAAGACCTACAGCTACATATTTTTTTCAGTAAGTGATTCCCACTACAGAAATCAAAATTGATGTGTAAACACACATACAGAATTCTGTTTTTTCAGGAGAGGGAAATTGGCTAGGAAATACAAGGAAAAATTTGATCTTTTGGGTCTTTTGCACATACCAAACATGAAACCAAGATTATAAACATCATAAATATCATCATAACATACTCATAGCTCTAAATAAAAATCCATAACCCTAGGTTAGAATCCTACCTCAAAGGAATCCTCTTCTCCTTCTCTTCTCTTTCTCTTCTCTCCACCTTTCTTTCTCTTGAAAGCTAGGGGTTTTCCTTGAATTTTTTTGGAAGCAAAAGCTAGGTTTTTGAGCTTGGATGAAGGGGGAAAGAGGGGAAGAATTTTTGGCCAGGTTTAGGAGGGGGAGAGGGAGATAAGGTTGAAAAAGAAAAGAAAGAGATGATTAAAGAAGAGTTTAGAATCCCCTAAAAATATCTATGTCTAGAACCTACTCTAGGATAAGCATGAACATGTTAAAATGACATTAATACCCTTCCAAAATTATCCCTCAAGTTTCAAGTATTTACAAGTTTGCCATTACTTTATGTACACACAACTTTAGTGTGTACGCACAGCAGCTTTTGGCCAAAAGACCGTTTTGCCCCTGACCTATCTAAAAATTTACGGGTGTGCCACTAAACACATCCCTTTTTGCACTAGCCCCTCTCACACTAACCCACTCTTTCATAATTTACAAGCATGACAATTCTTTATACACCCACCTTCACTCTACACACACTTCCACCCATATGGCCAAATGACCAAAATGCCCCTACCCTCTTCACGAATTTACATGACTGCCACCAGCCACATACACACCGCATCACCTCTCATCAACTCATTATACTCCCTCTACTCGTGCGTAGAGGGCTACCGTATCAGTCGCCGTATGGACTAAACAGGTCGTGACACCTGAGCTACCACCGGAGAGCTCCAACCATCGACGAAGCCATTGCTCCATGACGTTACGCCGAGCTCCCTCCTCACTCCGACGTTCCTCCTCCACCGTTCCTCCCTCGCACGGCGCCACCGCCGTGCCACCACCCTGCACCGCCCTCATTCCCGCTCGTCGTCACCGTGCACCTCACCCTTCTCTGCCGTAAGGAACCGCTAGCTGACTCGCTGCCCTTCCAGCTCCCTCTCTCCACCACCCTGACAGCCCCTCCACCTTCGGCCCCTACCGTCGACGAGCTCCCCTGTCGCCGACGACGTCGCCGCCACGTTCTCCACCTTGGATGAGCTCCTGCCACCATCACCAAGCTGCCATGAGCTCCCTTATCTCCACGTCGACCACAGCTCGACACCGTCGCAGCTAGTTGCTGCCAACCCTCCTCTCCGACCTCCCTGCGTGGCCACTAACGACGCCGCAACCATAATGAGCGTTACCGTCTGTAACGAAAACCCACAGCAGATCCTCCCCCATGCTCATGATCTCTCCCTTTTCCCGTGCCTCCCGCCACTTCGGACACCGCCTCAGCCACCCACCTTGCTGATGCCCTCCGCCTGACCACCGCCGCCAGCTCCGCCCTCCCCGTCGTCGCCAAGGCCTGCGCAAAGCAGTCGAACCCCTCGGCAGCACCCCGATGAGCTTCCGTCCATCCTCGCCGCTACTCCCGCCACCGTGAGCACCGCCACTGATCCCCACCAGCTCTGCCGCAACACACTTCACCCCCGCCGTCGGTCTGCTGCCTCCCCCGCCACCACATTCGCCTTCGGCGAACGTCCAAACCCCCCAGCTGCATCACGAGAAGGAGGTGAGAAGCGTTTTAAAGAGAGTACGTATAAACGTATATAAATCTGTATATAAATACGTATACGTATATAAATACGTATATATATTATATTAGATATTAAAGGCTGATCATATTAAATTCATAATAAATTGTACATGCCTTAGAAAAATACACGGGAAGAGCCAAAAAATCCAGTTCAATGAAACGGACGCATTAGAGCTAGTTTCATCGCCAAAAGGCAAGTATTTTTCCAATGTAAATTTTTGAAGGTAAAACCCAATTAAGGGATTATCATTTAAAGATGTATATCGTAAAATTTTCACGTGTATTGACGTACGAGAAAAATATATGTTGGTGTACTAAACGAGACGGTCACTTTGACCCCTTGTTGGAGAAATTCCGACGTATGGTTTGCCCAGAATAAATCTTCGAATATATTGTGAAACTCATTTTCTTAATTTAAAAATTAGTTTTTGACCTTTTTAAATTAAGAAAAATATCGGTTAATTATTGAAAAATACATACTAGTTTTAGAAAAATATTTTTAGCTTAATTAGACTCATTTGATCAGTTGAAATCGTTTCTGTGCTCATTTCTATATACCATTGCATGTTTTCACATTTCGTTTAATTGTTAAATTGAGTCGTAAAGTTGTGAACTTTTGTGAGACGATCATATGGACTATTAAGACACCATGGATCAAATGTACGCATCTGATAAGATGCAAATGAACAGAACAAACTGAACAACTTAGGTACCCATACTTTGACCCGACATTTGACTTGACCCGTGGGATGGGGTAGTCCGCTGTAGTAGAGATTGCTGATTGACTAGATCCACCCTACTGATAAATCTTGACCGTCGTCCGAATGAAGTCGGTAAGTAGAGAACTACGGGTAGCTCCCGATGTTCTGGTGCATCTTAGTTACATCCTTCCTCGGATATTGGGCTTTACACTAGAACAAATATTAGTGAGTATCCACTTCACAGTTTAATACAGTCTTTTCCTTACATGTTGCAAATTACTATTAATCGTTTAACTGCTACAGGTTGCAAACCACTCTTTCATTTCATATTTCTAATAATATCAAATGTTCTAACTACTAGCTAATATCATTTCAGACCTTACATATCTCACCATGCTTGTCCTTACGTCACTTTCATATGATGTAGTTTTTTGAATTAAACTCATTAAATGTTCATATGATACTTATACCATGCTCTTAATTATTATGCCATGTTAGTATAACATTTCAGACCGCGCTTTAACATGCTATGCTCATACTTAAGATATGCTTTAACACATGCCTCTCTTATACTTACATTTTTACCTTTTTATTTACTATGGGTATATACTTGCTGAGTAACCCTCGCTGACGGGCATTTCATTTTGTTTTCTTATGAAATATCCGTCATGACTTGAAAGTGAGTTTATAGTGGATCTTACTACAGGGGTCGAGCCAGTGCTCGAGGATCGTGTAAAGTTCCCACCCACAGAAGACTAGGGAGTTTTCATTTACCTTTGCATCAGCATTTCTATTTGAATAATGTAATCTGTTGTAATCTTGATGTATTAGCCATGCTGGGCCTATGATGTATCTTAATTATTGTACGCTTGATATGTAATAATGTCGTTGGAGCTGTTTCTTAAATTCGTATGCAAGGACCTGCAATTTTAATGCAGACGCTTACTGTGTTTAAGCCAATGAGAAAGAAAGAAAAGAAAAAAAGTACTCATCCTTGTTTTAGGCATACCGCGGACCCGCTCGCGTCCTCGCTCCCAATTAGAATGGAAAGCACAGTGTGACATATTTTTGTGGCGGCCCATGCAGGTCCATGCTCTGACGAATAGTTTATGATCTGTTTGGACGACATTAATATCTAAGTGTACAACTAGAATAAATTTTCACTTAACTTACCTTGTGGTTTGTTTTACAGCATGGTTGATTAACCCAACACTTGTAATGGAAATGGTGACACCGACAACGACATCGTGTGAATCATAAGAGAAATGATGGAACTATAATATCGATTACTCTCTGTGCTCAGTCGACTGGAAGCAGCACGTAGCTACGAGGATGTTGATAAACTTCGTGAAACAGCCCAGGTTGGAGGAAATAAGCGTCCTTTGGAACCAACGAGAGACGCTCTTGGACCAGTACAAACTACACTGTTTAAAAGTCTTGCATCTCCAGTCAACAACCGATCCTAGATGGTGAGCCACAACTGTAACCGACCAGGGCATGTCAAGAAGAACATTCACCGATTGCTCAACCAATGCCTGTTATGTAGGGCATCTGAGCACTCTACCAGGAATTGCTCTAGCTACATCATCACGTGAAGGACTCTGATTGCAGCAGCTTCAGGATCGAAACATCGTAAACCACCCCTAGCTCCACAACTGACGTGCGTTTATATTTCATATATTTGCACACGTTTTCTTCCGTGTTTTTCCGTTATTTATCGCCGTCTTATATTCGTTTTCTCGTGTTTTCTTGTTTTCTTTCACTTTTCCGTGTTTTTCGTATTTTGCAGGAGTTTACTGGCATGGGGGACATAAAACGACGATATCATGAGTCCCCGGAGCACGGGAGGAGTCACGCGTGATCCAGGGGGTCAAACGACGAAGATCGCATCTTTCAGCCCCTCACCCGACCGGTTGGTTATTTCCAACCGATCGGGTGATGCACGCGTGCACCACCCGGACACAAGTTGGAGCGGCCAAGAAGTCACCTGGTCGGTTCAGTGATCGGTTCAAACGCCCCAACTCTCTGGAAATCCGATGCTGAATGCCAACCGATCGGGTGACCTTCACCCGATCGGTTCACCTGTAGCCGATTCTCCGAAGCCATGACACGGAGTGATCAACCGACCGGTTCACCCGACGACACGAAGATCCAACCGATCAGCTTCAACCTCAACCGACCGTGCCGAGGTGACCGGGTGAAGTCCTATTCGGAGCTGCCGAAGAAACGAAGCAGGTCACCCGATCGGGTGACTTTTCACCCGATCGGGTGATATCGTTTTCTATATATATGACCCCTAGGTTTTCCAGAAACGGGAGTTCTTATTTTTTCCTGTTTTTTCTCTCTCTTGACGGCTGTAATTTTTCAGTTATTTGTAAGTTTTCCGATCTTTGTCAAACTTTAATATAGTGTTATTAGCATTGTTCTTACTGCTTTTCAATCGCCTGATCATGATTTTTACGGTCGATTTCTATTTAGATCACTTTTTACTAAATATGTGTGAGTAGTTCCCAAATCTGGGATTTTGGCGGAAACCCCTTCGTGGGTTCTTCCCGATGCGTCCATAGGACTAGGAAATCGATAGGGATTAGGAATCTAACGGTTACGCTGGGTGTTTTATTGTCATCGGCGGGAAAAAGACCGCCTTTGACCGTTGGGCCAAGGGGGAATAAACTTGGCGGTTGACCCCCTAGCCATAGCTCATGCCCTTAGCGTAGACGTCGAATCCTATCGCGCGGGAGCGGCAGGATGAGACATTGGGAGTTATCGTTGCGAACTTAGTGCTCCCGGAGTCGGTCAGTGTTAATGGACACGGGAGTGCCCATTGACCGAACCCGGGAAGTCCGGCATATCATCCTGGGCACCGACCGGAATATCGGGCCCATGGGATGCTGGTACCACTTTCAGAGGCAACGTCTCACCATTAGACCCTAATTCTGATTGTTATCCTACTCGTAGGCCGTACTGGCGAGAATCGCACGATAGGGTGGAAATCAAAGTCCCGGGTTTTTCCTTTATACTGTCTATACCTTGCTTTCATTTATCGTGACAACCCATCATCCGATTCGGGCTAGCTCGCCCATGGGGTGAATTTGATCCTACTTGACACAAGCTCATCCACGCCTCCCTGAGTTCGACCCCCAAGCCACACTACAATATCGTGCACTTGTGGTTACAAATATTTAAATCTCACGCCCCCAATCATATCATTGCACACATTCACACACGCATAAGCGGGGGACGTCAAGCTTTATGGCGCCATTGTCGGGGAGGCAACGTGCTTGTTATTTTAGGATTTCATGAACCCTAGTGTCTAGCTCTCATCCCTACCTCGCGATAATTTTCGCATTCTTCTTTTTCCTTTTTATTTTCTTATTCTTATTTTTATTTTATTTTATCTTATCTGTTTCTTTCCCACTTTTCGCTTCACGGGTGTTTGTTGTTTTTCATGCGCATGAGTTCAAGAAGTCTCGACGACTTGATTCCGGTTGATCCAGAGATAAATGCCACCCTAAGGCGTTTGGCCGCTGAGAAGCGAAGAAGAGAGGATCCTGAAACCATGGGGGAGAACACCCCGCCTCACAAATCCCTGCTGGAGTACTTGATGCCTTCCATCGAGTCCACCTCCGCCATCCGTCCTCCAGCTATTACGGTGTAAAGCTTTGAGCTTAAGCCATCTTTGGTGACGTGGATCTAGCAAGATCAATTTTCGGGTGCACCCATGGAGAGCCCCATTGAGCATTTGGACTCTTTTTTGGAGAAATATGACACCTTCCGGATAAACTGTGTCACAACTGAGGTGATCCGTCTGAAGCTATTCCCCTTCTCTCTGCGAGGTAAGGCCAAGCTGTGGCTTAGGGGGAAGGACCCGAATACATTCAACACCTGGGAGAAGCTCTCAAATGCTTTCCTGACGAAGTTCTTTCCTCCGGAGAAGACCATGAAGCTGAGGAGTGAGATCTCCTCCTTCTCCCAGGCCAGCCACGAGTCTCTGCACGAAGCCTGGACCAGATACAAGGAGATGCAGCGAAGATGTCCCCACCATGAGCTCCCCAAGTGGCAGATCATAAATCTGTTCTATAATGGGTTGAGGGACGATTTGAAATCTTCCATGGACGCCGCGGCTGGAGGGTCCTTTATGTCAAGAAGCGAAGAAGATGCCGGACAGATTCTGGAAAATATGGCATCTAACAATGAGCGATGGTGTGACGAGAGAGCCACACCTAGATCTGGGGGCATCCATAGGGTCGAGGACATCGACAAATTATCAAGCAAGTTTGACTTACGGTCGACCCAGATCTCCGCATTGATGGTAGGCGCCGGTGGCGCCGGTACACAACAGATAGCTGCGGTGGAATCCGAAGTATTTGGAGAATTCGACGGTGGTGACATCTCACCACCATTGGATCAGGCAAGCGCATTATTTTACAATCCTAAGGGGAATGCGCCTTTTCCACCACAAACCAAATCCAATCCGGCCTACTCTCCAAACAACCAGAATCATCCCAACCTTAGCTACCGGGCGCCATATCAACATCCGACTCAGCAGCAACAACAACAGATATATCAGTCGGCTAGGCCCCATCAGCAGTTTCAGCAGCAACAATTTCAGCAGCAACAACCTCCACAACAATATCAGCAATACACTCCAAGGAATCAGCAGCCCATCCAGCAGCAATATGGCCAGCAGAGGGCCATCTCTCCGGTTGAGTCCCTCTTGACTCAATACATCGCCAACTAGGAGAAGATAAATCTGAAGCTGGAGATGGGACAAAGAGTCCTCACTGATCAGGTGACCCAGCTGGGGTTACAAGTGGCGAACCTTCAGAGACCGCAGAATCTACTACCGCCACAGCCTGAGGTGAACCCGAGGGGGGTAAATCGGACCTTGGCGCTCACGCATGAGCATGAGAACGTGTCTGCCATCGTCTTCTGGAGAGGAACGCAAATACCCATGAGAGTGCCCCCCAAAGGACCGGAAGCACCGTTGGTCGTGGAACGACCAATTGAGAAATTAAATGACGACGGTGCTTCGTCGCCAAAGCCAACTACTCCAGAAGGAGTCCATGGAGAGGAGAAGAAAAAGGATGAGGAAGGAAAACTCAGAGTATTCAAGCCCGTTGTGCCTTTTCCACAACGGCTTGCCCAAGCCAAAATCGATGAAAAGTATGGCAAATTATTTGCCATGGTGAAGGATCTGAGCTTACAAATCCCCTTCCTCGAAGCCATCGAGAAAATTCCCTCATACGCCAAATTTCTAAAGGACTTGGTGACGAGAGGATCTAGAAAGGAGAAGGTCGTATTAATGGCGGAGTGCAGCGCCCTCATTCAACGCGCAAATCCGTCCAAGCTCAAAGACCCAGGAAGTTTCTCCATCCCTTGCTCTATTGGGCAAGTGTGAATCCAGAGGGCGCTCGTCGATCTAGGAGCGAGCGTCAGTCTAATGCCCCTATCGCTATACAAGAGAATAGGGATAAGAGACTTGGAGCCCACCGGCATGACATTATAGCTTGCCCACCGTTCGATGAAATACCCGATGGGAGTAGTTGACGACCTCCCCGTTGATGTGAGTGGAGTACAAGTATCGGTTGATTTTGTAGTGATGGACATGCCGGAAGATAAGCACACCCCTATTATCCTTGGACGGCCCTTTATGGCAACCGCCGGTGTGCTAATTGACGTGAAGAACGGGAAGCTTTCCCTCAAGGTCGGCCAAGAAAAAGTGGAGTTTGACCTGGGGTTGTCGATGAAGCACACCGATCCTCCGGATGAGCCTAGTATCAATGTGCTGGAGCTGGAAGAAGAAAGAGCTGAGGAGGCAAGCTCCTGGGAAATTCTCTCGAGAAATCCCCCCGACCACTTGGGAGATCTTGGAGAGCAAGTAAACTCACCAAAGAATGATATTGCTGATAAGGCGGTCGCCCGACATATGATCCCTCCCGGATTCCCAAAAGCTCCTCCTACGAGGAGAAAAGGCAAAGAGCCCATGGGGCTCACTGGAGATAAGGTCCGGATCCTAAAACGAGTGGTGGAGGACGCCAATATGAAGGAGAAGCCCCCGGACCCCGTCAACAAAGGGAGAGTGGTCGGGCAAGTTTTCTTGTCGCCACCGACTACAACAAGGGGAGAAGCTGAAGTGATGCCAGACCTTGGGCATCACCCGTATTGCCCACCTTGAACATCATCAATGGGCGTCGAGCTAACGACGTTAAACAAAAGTGCTTCATGGGAGGCAACCCATGCTCTAAACCTTTGCTTCAAATTTTTAGGACTATTTTAACTTTATTTTATCTATTTTTAATAAATAAATCCAACCGCAAGAACTTCCGTTGAGGGACTAAGGCCGTTTGTGCACTTTTGCAGAAAACAAGGCCCCAACCGATCGGTTGATAACTCAACCGATCGGTTGGGATGTATCAGTTGACGGCCGTATCAGTCGCCCAAAGAACCGATCAGGTGAAGCCGACCGAGACCGGGTGACAGACCGGGTGAACTGGGGCTAAAGTCTCAGGAAATTCTCAGAGTTTGTCAACCGATCGGTTGATACACAGAACGATCGGGTGACAGATCGGGTGAGCTGTACCAAACTTTCGGAAAAATTTGTGGAGCGGCCAACCGATCGGTTGAGTTATCAACCGACCGGTTTGCCTGTAGCGTTCCTTCAGCTGAAAATTTCGACCTAAAAGTCAACCGATCGGGTGAAAACTCACCCGATCGGTTCGACTTAAATTCCTATAAATAGCCGCCCCCTGCCCGTTCGTTCCGCCCTCGTCCGATTTTGAATTCCAGATCGCCGTTTCGACTCCCCCGCTTTCGCCTAACCTCGTTCTTCCGCTAAACCGACCCCAATCGATCTCCCCCCTCTCCCTATCCATCTCTCCATCGATTTCTCCCCCATCTTCCTCGATTTCACCTGCACACAAAAACCTAACTTTCACCCATTCTCCCCCATTTTTGAAACTTGCTGGAAGGATTCGCCGCGGCTTCACACGTGCTCCTGTTGAGTTGCATTGGGGCGTCTTCGAGCAATGATCTCCATCTTAATTGGGTAACCTCGCTCCTTAGCTCAATTTTTATTTTTCCCTAGAACTTCATTTTGCTCGTTTGCCGTGTTAGTGTGTATTCATCGTATTTTGCACACACACACACACACACACACACACGCGCGCGCGCGCGCGCGCGCGCGCGCGACTCATGCACAATGCCTCCTCGCCGTGCTAGGCCCACCGAACCCACTTCTTCCAACCCTAGGCCTACCCGTCGTGCTCGTCGCACACAACCCCCCACTCAATCCACCACCACCAATTCATCTACCACCCAACACACCGCTTCCCCCATTTACATTGGCGATGCCGAATTCGAGGTGTTATTCCAGGACGACGACCAATCCGACCGGTTCGTGGCCATGCTCCTCCTAGCTGGAAATGGTGGTCGGGCAACTCAGGAGTCCGTCGAGCATGACCTGCCCGTCCTTCAAAGCCTCATTCGTCACATTTGCACTGACCCACCCGATGTCTCCGCACTTCACATTCCACCACCCACCACTCCTGGTCCTCAGCACAGGCCCCCATCACCACCCCCAGAGGGTGGTGCCTCTGCTTGATATTTTCCCATCCAGCTTTTGTCTCCCCCTACTTTTAGTGCCCATCTGTCTTTGCGGGGACCTGCTCTACCACTGCTAGGGGGAGGACCCATTCACGTGTTGTGTCCCTTCTTTCCATTCTTTTCTTTTATTGACATCCTCCTTGCATATCTCTACATATTCACGATCACATCGTCTTGCTAGCATTGTCATGTCTAGCTTGGGGGAAGTCAACTTTTTCTGTGTGCTGTCGTGTTTTATTTTTCTTTTTGTGTTTGTCTATTTGTCGTGTCGTGTGATTTTCTTTCTTTCTTTTATTTTTATTTTCTGTTTCTATGTCATGTGATGTGATTTTTATCTTTATTTCTTATTTTCATTTTCGTTTGTATGATTTTCTTTTCTTTCGTGTGTTTTTGTGTCTGTGCGTATTCCCTCTCATATTCATTCCCCTCCCGTATTTAATTCTATTGCATTGAGGGCAATGAAAATTTCAGCTTGGGGGAGTCGCACTTCGTGCGTCGTTTGTGTCGCTTTTCTTCGTTATTTGAGTCTTTTTTCTCCATATTTTTCTTTTTCTTTTTCTTTTCTTCTTTTTATCTCTTTCTCCTAAAGATGAACCCTATGATGAATTGCCACAAAATCACACACACCTAGCATGGCATCGATAATCACATTCACTAACTCTAGGATATCGAGTCCTCTTGCATTTCATGCATCATGGGTCCACTTAGCTTTTTGTGAGTCGTGCGTCGTGCCTAGCTGTGTGGTGTACTTCTACTTCGTGATTTTACTTTATATACCTGTCCAGGAATGACCACTAGATTATCATGCTTCGATTTGAATATGCCGTATTTGTTTATACTGTCTGCTTCTTCTGCATGCTATATATATATCGTACGCTTCATTTCGCATGTGTCGGGATTCCACAATTAAGGACTAGGAAAACACATTTAGCCCATGCTCTAATTAGCGAGAATAGTTTCCTTTGCCCACGTGTTTAGATTCCGACTTCTTTTTTGTTTTACTTGGTGCAAATCCACTCGTCGTGTACCGTTCTCCCACTTGGGAGAGTACACATATGTATAGCCAAAATCCCAAAAACCCAAAAAAAGAGAAAAGAAAAGAAAAACCCAAAAAGAAGAGAAAAGAAAAGAAAAAAAATTTTATAGCCAAAAAGCCAAAAAAAATACAAATACCCAAAAAGCCAAAAAAATTCCCGTGTGAATATTTTTCCCTACTTGCCGAGAATAAAGGGAAGGCGAGAATTTGCACCGAGTGTCCTACTCCACTTCATCTCAACCCCCATCGGTTTCAAAAACACTTGGCTTAGGAACTTTTTAGCTATTATCTAGGCTATAGTGTGGTGATTTCCTTACCCCTAGTTGTGGAGTCCCTGACGCATGATATGTTTCGATTCTTGCTCTATTCTCATGCATGCTTGAGCTATATATTCATCGCTTTATTCGAATCGAATCGATATTTGGGTCATATCTTGGATTTGTGTATATCGAGCTTTATTGCACAACGTAGATAGTGACACCGTCTGCTAGCACGCGACCACACTCACTTGCGCTTCACTGCATTAGCCTACGGCACTTGTCTGGACTAGTATTCCTTGGTTTAGTGATGTGATTTGGCGTCTGCTTGCTTGGTGTGTCATTTTTTATTTTGTTGACCCTGACGGGCGATCTAGGATATAGAGCTTTCTCTTTCTCTCTTTCTTTCTATTTTCTCCCTCCGAGCTCCTACTCTCACTCGTCTTCCACGAGGACGAGGAAGAGTTCAGCTTGGGGGATTTTGACGTGCGTTTATATTTCATATATTTGCGCACGTTTTCTTCCGTGTTTTTCCGTTAGTTACCGCCGTCTTATATTCGTTTTCTCGTGTTTTCTTGTTTTCTTTCACTTTTCTGTGTTTTTCGTATTTTGCAGGAGTTTACTGGCATAGGGGACATAAAACGACGATATCATGAGTCCCCGGAGCAACGGGAGGAGTCACGCGTGATCCAAGGGGTTAAACGACAAAGATCGCATCTTTCAGCCCCTCACCTGACCGGTTGGTTATTTCCAACCGATCTGGTGATGCACGCGTGCACCACCCGGACACAAGTTGGAGCGGCCAAGAAGTCACCCGGTCGGTTCAGTGACCGGTTCAAACGCCCCAACTCTCTGGAAATCCGATGCTGAATGACAACCGATCGGGTGACCTTCACCCGATCGGTTCACCTGTAGCCGATTCTCCGAAGCCACGACACGGAGTGATCAACCGACCGGTTCACCCGACGGCACAAAGATCCAACCGATCAGCTTCAACCTCAACCGACCGTGTCGAGGTGACCGGGTGAAGTCCTATTCTGAGCTGCCGAAGAAACGAAGCAGGTCACCCGATCGGGTGACTTTTCACCCGATCGGATGATATTGTTTTCTATATATATGACCCCTAGGTTTTCCAGAAACGGGAGTTGTTATTTTTTTGATGTTTTTTCTCTCTCTTGACGGTTGTAATATTTCAGTTATTTGTAAGTTTTCCGATCTTTGTCAAACTTTAATATAGTATTATTAGCATTGTTCTTACTGCTTTTCAATCGCCTGATCATGATTTTTACGGTCGATTTCTATTTAGATCGCTTTTTACTAAATATTTGTGAGTAGTTCCCAAATCTGGGATTTTGGCGGAAACCCCTTCGTGGGTTCTTCCCGATGCGTCCATAGGACTAGGAAATCGATAGGGATTAGGAATCTAACGGTTACGCGGGGTGTTTTATTGTCATCGGCGGGAAAAAGACCGCCATTGACCGTTGGGCCAAGGGGGAATAAACTTGGCGGTTGACCCCCGATCCATAGCTCACGCCCTTAGCGTAGACGTCGAATCCTAGCGTGCGGGAGCGGCAGGATGAGACGTTGGGAGTTATCGTTGCGAACTTAGTGCTCCCGGAGTCGGTCAGTGTTAATGGACACGGGAGTGCCCACTGACCGAACCCGGGAAGTCCGGCGTATCATCCTGGGCACTGACCAGAATATCGGGCCCATGGGATGCTGGTACCACTTTCAGAGGCAACGTCTCACCATAAGACCCTAATTCCGATCGTTATCCTACCCGTAGGCCGTACCGGCGAGAATCGCACGATAGGGTGGAAACCAAAGTCCCGGGTTTTTCCTTTATATTGTCTATACCTTGCTTTCATTTACCGTGGCAACCCATCATCCGATTCGGGCTAGCTCGTCCATGGGGTGAATTTGATCCTACTTGACACAAGCACATCCACGCCTCCCTGAGTTCGACCCTCAAGCCACACTACAACACCGTGCACTTGCGGTTACAAATATTTAAATCTCACGCCCCCAATCATATCATTGCACACATTCATACACGCATAAGCAGGGGACGTCAACAACATCGAGTCTTTCAACATGCCAAGCTGAACCAGCCCAGGCACCAAGCATTCATCATGATAACTAGAGAAGCTGAGGCTGCAGAGCCAATAATCACTGGTATGTCTGAACCTTTTCCTTACGTCGATTTGATGCCCAACACTTTTATTATCATCGTCAGCATACATTATCATACTATAGGTATTATCTTAGTAGCATACCCCCTTCTTGATTTGGAAGCTTCCCATTGCTTCTTATTACAAAACTTCGCAACGATCCATTTCTATTAATCCTCATTACCTTCTTCGAACTCTTGAACCCTCAATTAGGAACTCGTGTATATTTTTTTGAATCTTATTTTAGTACCTTCCTTTAATTACAATTAGAGTGACCTTCCATAAGATAGACCGTTCATTCAATTCTTCGCCATCGTTCTTCTTGTAACGGCCTTCCTATCGTCCTACTTATTCTTAGAATACTTCTTAGTCGCGTTTAGTTCACCTAAACTATGGCTACACTCTTTTATAAGGAGGGTAGCATTCGAATTGTTTTCAATCATCCGAAGTTTGAGTTCGACAATGGAAGTATATCGAAGGATGCTCAGAAGTATTTGAGGATGTTGCTAGAGAATTTGAGACGAGCCAAACCGTGACGTGCAAGTGTAGGCAGTTACATCTTCTTCATCTTTCTTGAGCTCGTATTTCTCTTCTACCCACTACTTTCATCGTGTACCCGATTTCACATGGGTTGAACCCTTTTCCGCCTACCATCTCCCCCTCTTTATTACCTTTTGTCTGCATTCTCTCCTCGAACCCCGTCCCAGCCTATCCTACCCTACCCCATCGACGACTTCAACGCCCCATTTAATCCCCTCATCTCTTACCTCACCAAACCCATCACGTGGCTTCTCCTACGCCGCGACGACACCTACTTCTTCACCCTGCCTCTCCCCCACGAGCCCAACCCATCTCGCTTCAAGCTCCTCCAACAGTACCCACCACGCTGCTCGTCACCACTGAGCAGTCACAGCCGTCGCACGACATGGATCGACGAAAGCCGATAGCCCTTCAACGATATATTTTAGGATTTTTGGGCTTATCGACGATTCTCACCACCACCCTCACCACCGTCGTGTGGTTGAGATCTTGGCAAGTCGCGATTCTTGGGCTTCTTTTGAGCTCATTCCCCTGGATCTTGCCCCTATTGGTGTCCCACTTAGGCATCTCCACAGGTCCACTCCTTCGGGTTTGTGGGACTGTATATTTTTGGTTGTTGACTTGTTTAGGGTTGATGATGAGAGTTTTGGATGTCGACTGTTGGTGTTGGCAAGGAGTATCATTGTCAATAGGTATTGGAATGTTGTTGGCCTTAGGTGTTGAAGTTGGTTGTCGGTCTTGTGCTTGGATTTAGATAATGTTTTCGATGTAGGATTGTTATTGGGCATTATGGGCATTGATAAAAGGATTGGTAGTGATAAGTAGGGTCATTAGAAGTTGGCCTTGTACTTGTTTATGTGTGTTGTTTTGGACGGTGGCTTGTTTTTGGGCCTTATGGGAGTTGATGGCATTTGTGCTAGGCTAGTTAGGTATAACAGCACGAATGCGTATATATTAGTCATTTTGTCATTTTATGCTATATTATTGATGACTTCCTTGGTTATGCCTCGTTAGTCACAATTAACACGAGTAGAAACTTTAATCTTTATGATCTTCCTTTGATGAGGTTATCTAGTTTGCTACAAGCTGTCAAACAAATTCGATTTTCTTCCACTCAAATGTAGCACCTTAATTGCGTTGAACGCAGAAAGAAGATGAAGAGAAGAATTTGCCGCCATGGCAGGAAATATCACTCCTCCAAAGTCTTTGCTCGAATACTCGATGCCGTCTATTGGGTCTACATCCGCATTCAACCTACGACCATTACGACCGAAAACTTTGAGCTGAAGCCATTGCTTCGCTTTATCCCGTAGAGAGAACGAGAATAATCTTAACCGAATAGCCTCGGTTGATACGCCATTGTTCTTGAATGTCTCGCACTTCTCCAAAAAAGATTCCAAGTGCTCGATGGGATTCTCCATGGGAGCTCCAGAAAAATTGGTCTTGTTGGATCCAAGCCACAAGTGATGGCTTCAGCTCAAAGTTTTCGATCGTAATGGCCGGAGGTTGAATGCTGGATGTAGACCCAATAGACGGCATCGAGTATTCGAGCAAAGACTTTGGAGGAGTGATATTTCCGCAAAATAATAAGAACTAAAAGTCTTACAATACATTGAAGAACAACCCCCAAAGGGGGTGAAAACCCCGAGAAAATTACCGAACAAAAGTTTGATCCCTCTCTCAAATCGCACTTATCGTTTTATAGTTCCCACAGAAATTTGGGGGCGCAAGGCCGTACTGCAAGTTGGCATGGCCGTGCCACCGCTAAATGACCTAGGTCATGGCAGTGGCGTTGCTTCATGCAAGGGTATGTCGCGACCGTGTCAATCCTTCTCTAAGCCATCTTCTGCTCCAGGCGGCACAGCCGTGCAAAACGACCGAGCTGCAGGGGAGCTCTCTGCATTGCGCAGTGGAATTAAGCACAGCTGTGCCGAAAGTTAGCATAGCCGTGTCAATGATGCTGGATATCTTTCCTTCGCCTTATGGTATGGCACGATCGTGCATGTGCACGGACGATCATGCTATCTACTCCTTGGCCAGTTTCCCCCCTCCATAGCTCTGATCTTTGCTAATCTTTGCCATCCTCTCTCCCATGCTCCAAAAATCGCAAATTTACATCGTTTACATGTGAATGCCCTGAAATGCACGAAATACATGCCCAAAGCATCAAACAGATAAAAACATGTAAAACAGGGGAAATAATGAGAGTGTCATGGAATAAATGCGGAAAATGTAGGACGAAAAAGGGTGGAAAAAGGTGTATAAAATGCGACTAACAAAATCCCCCAAGCTAAACTCTTGCTCGTTCCGAGCAAAACAAGACATGAAATAAGTGGAGCGATTTGTCAGGAGAGTTCGAGGATCACCCCCCCTCAAACTACTCATGTGCAAGAATCATGCATACGACAAGGCTAAGGGTCATTTCCCACACATGCACCAAATCTACCTATCGTGACAGGGGATTAGAACACTACCCTCGTCACGACATCAAGTCTAACACATACATCTATGTAGGGCTAACCCCGAATAAGTCCTTTCGATGGACTTAGGCTAGCGAAAATAAATTGTAATCACACGCTTGCGAAGGCGGGAATCACGAGAGCACATGGTAGAGTCTAAGTCTCTCCTGAGTTGGCAATGTCGAGATTGGTCCTCCTAAACCATGGTGTAAGCATGTTTATACATTTATTCTCGTATAGGGTCTAGACGAATCGTGTAGAGAGATTTCGACCAATGACTCCCGTCCCAGATGAGTCTAAGACATTGGGTCAAAAGTGTTTCTTCATTAGATAAGTCATTGGATGTCTTATTTGAATCTTGATACCAAGCGTCAAGTGCTTTCTTGGCTTCTTCTATTTTTTTCATACCCGTATCTTTGTGTTTTGCTATTGGGCAATCTATATTCATACAGATTGGCTTGTTCATTCAAAACAAACATGAGTCTCATTAAATAATCTATGTTTTTTAGATTTGAGTGTACCTGCTTTGAAGATATTTCTGAAACCTGTTGTTATGAGAGTTAATTGTTCTTCAACTTCATCTTCCGACTCCTTCATTTCTGAGGTGGCTATAAGTGTAACAGCCTTCTTCTTATTGGTTTGCTCATTGTCCCTTCTTGGTTGCAATTGGTGCTCGTACGTCCGGGGATTGCCTATAAGATTGTCCAAGGTGAGCTTTAAAATAGCATTCCCTTCCTCTATGGTCGTCGTCTTCCTCTCCCATTCGGGTGTGAGAGATCAGATAATCTTGCTTACATGCTTTCTTTGAGAGTGATTCTTACCAAGCCTGGTAAGGGTGTTGATTATTTTCTTGAAGCGAGTGTACATCTCAGTTATTGATTCTTCATCATTCATTTGGAAAGACTCATACCTATGAGCATAAAGAGAAATTTTTGAAGTTTTAACTCTAACATTACCTTCATAAGTTACCTCAGGAATTTTCATATGTCATGTATGGACATTGCTAGGGACACCTGGTTGCACTCCATGTGATCAATGACACAATAGAGAGCGTTCATTGCTTTGACATTCAATTCAGTCGAGTGCAGATTTCAGCACTGCAGTACCATCTTGCAAAAATTTCCCAGAGCTCATTCGACCTCCGATTGGCACGTTCTTGGTGGCGTTGGAACCGTATTGAAGTCTACTATCTGGGACAAATATTAGAAAAATACTAAAATATCCCATGTGATAGCAGATTTAAAAAGAGTGCACGGCTGTCTGAAAATCTGGGCTTTCGCCTTACTCGATCAAGTCGCCTTCGTGCTCCATCGAGTCGCCCCCTTGCTCGGTCGAGTCACCCCCCTACTCGGTCGAGTACGTCAGTGAGTCAGGCCTCTCCAAAAAATGTCACTCTGTCTGCTCGGCCCGAGTCAACCGTGCTCGGTCGAGCTGGCAACTGACTCGGTGGCCATGAGACCTGCTCGGCTCGAGTCGGATGTTGATTGATCTTCAGAATTGGGAGCTGCTCGACCGAGTCACCATACGTCTCGGTCGAGCAGCATGCGTATTCTTCTTCATTCTTCTTCGTGCATCAGCTCGACCGAGCAGCTGCTCTGCTCGGTCGAGTCGCCTGGGAACACATCTGCAGCAGCTCCCAGCTCCTCCTCTACTCCTGTAAATCTCGTCTACTCCTCCCGTAGGCTTCTAAAACTCGGCAAACTCCTGTAGAGCTTCGCCAACTGGATCAGAGGCATGCCGGATGTGTCCATATCCAAAATGGGTCCTGAATCGCTCCAAAATCCCTGAAATGGACATAAACACTCTGAAAGTCATATTGTTTCAAATAATAGCGTAAAAGCGTATGAAATATGTAAATGAGCAACCATTTTGACGTGTAATCAAATAGATAAAACATGGAATATAATGACACATCAAAATTCCCCCAAGCTTACCTCTTACTTGTCATCGAGGAAGACTAGTAAGAAGCGAACACGTGAGAGGGATACAATGGAGATGCGAGGCGGTGGCGTGTAATGGAGACAAGGGGTTCGATCTTAAATTCAGAAATATAAGAACCTAAGGTATGCAAGATCTCGTGAACACACGTCAATATGAAATTAGAACACATATACACAACAAATACTTAAATCTCGCACGAATTAAAATAACTTGGATTTCGATAAATGTAATGAACTTGATAAGTGATAAAATGAGAGTAGAGTTATATCATATTATAGTTTATCATGCAATATACTAAGTTCACAGAAATGAATCCAATGTCCACAACTCATTCTCTAAGCAGTATAATATGTCATGATCAAACGTTTTCATGCATGCGTGGTATTTTGTTATACTTCATGGAATGAATTTAGCAAATTCAATCAAGGCAAGGCATCACCACACTACAACCATTTCAAGACTCCTAGAACCCATCAACTTTTCCATGTATTAGTTCTATATAGAAATGGAGATAAGGATATGGGATTTTTTTGTAGTTTTTATATTGTTTTTGGCTATATGAATATTTCATATGCATTTTTCCTTCTTTATATACACGAGATAACTCAATATATACAAAAAGCGGCCTATGAATCCCAGACCAAACGGTCTTAGGGCATTGGGTTATGAAGAACTCCTAGGGCCTTTTATTCAAGATATTTGTTTGATTTTTGCATTTTTGGGATTTTTGCAAACTTACGTAAACGCGATGGATGCAAAATATGATCAAAGATCATTTATTGGCTATTCACAAAAGAAAAAGAAAACGCATAGAATCTAGACATGGCTCGGTTTCAGGAATCCTAATCATCACTACTTTAGTTGTCGTGGGGTTATCCTATCTCTTTTGAATCACTAAATATCCATGAAGCAATAGAATTATCAATCAAATCACGCAGGAGTCAAAAAAATTTCAGATTTGATTCATTCATTTTTAGCTTAACTGTTTCGAGAATATGGTTGTGAAACTATGGATTCTACTATGAAAAAGCATATTAACAAAGATACACTAATCAAGGAATCAAACTCCAATCTAACAGATATCAGAGTTCATAAAAAAATAAATCCACAATATTTCATGGAAAATGAAGCATTTGAGACATAAATATAGAGGTGAACATGGTTCATATGGAAATTTCGAAGTGTGTTTCACGATGAAGCAAAGTGCGCACTATGCACTCCCCCAAGCTTAAACATCACATTGTCCTCAATGTGTGTATGATATAAATAGAGGACAACAACAAGATTGGGGGTCACTCAACAAAATAGTTTCTCTCTCCCAAGCTTGATGTAACAACCAGTTTTCATCGTTACGTTATCTGTTTTCTCTTGTGTATTTTTTCCTATGTCTGTTGTTCGACGTTCTGTCCCCGTACACGTACACGTACATGTACCCGTACCCACTTCTACGTTTACATACTTATTATTATCATTGTTATTTTAAACTACTAAAATAAATCCTTCATGTAATTATTAGTTTAAATTTTCAAATTCGAAATTCAAATTTCAAAACTTTGTTTTTAAAACTTTAAAATTCAAATGCAGCTTTCCATTTTTAAAACCCATTTAATTGACTTGATTAGCCCTAATTATCCCCCTTTATAACATATTCAATTCTTTATTTCAAACTCTTTCCTTTTTAGCTAACCTAATAACTAAGATTGATTGGCTCTAATTCCTCCTAATTAAACCCATTTAGTACTAATCCTATTAATTATATTTAAAACCATAGCCCCACGTTTTCTTCACCCAAGGCCGAACCCAATTGTAGACTCACACACACAGCCATTAAAAAAAGAAAGAGAAAAACTGAAACCTAAAACCTAAGGAGACCTAGCATTCACGTGTTGTACATTTCTTTTTCCCCCACACATATCAACAGCTAGCATATGTGTGTGTGTGTGTGTGTGTGTGTGTGTGTGTGTGTGTGTGTGTGTGTGTGTGTGTGTTAGCTGTTGATATGTGTGGGGGAAAAAGAAATGTACAGCACGTGAATTATATATATATATATATATATATTTGTGTGTGTGTGTGTGTGTGTGTGTGTGTGTGTGTGTGTGTGTGTGTGTGTGTGTGTGTATGTGTGTGTATATATATGTATATATGTATATATATGTATATATATACGACTAACCCTATTATTCTTTCCTTTATATCAACCCTAGGGTCACTTGCTACCCTACCTCCTTTATTTTAAAACCTAGGGCTATCTCTCACTTGCAGCCGCCCCTACCCTCTATATTTTTCTCCTCTCCATGCAACACATGCATGCGAACCCAGCACGCGAGCTCTCCATCCTCTGCACGTTCAAGCACGCCACCCAGATCTCCTCCCTCGCGTGTGACGACAGCCCAGGCGACTGCCTCCTCTTTCTCCCTCTGCCCAAGCCACAGCGGTCTCATCCCCTCGTGAACCCCTCCCCTCCACCTGCGAGAGAGACCCGTGGCCATTCTCCTGTATCGACGTCCTCCTCGAGCCACCTCTCCCTCCTTGCGCGGCCACCATCTCCCCTCGCCCGGAAACGTCGCACACCCGTAGGCGAAGACTCCGACCAGCCCAGGCATTGTCCAGCAGTGTTGCCCCATCTCCGACTGCAGACGCGACCACGCCCCTCTCGACGACGCCTACCTCACCGCACGTGTACCGCCCCAAGCCACAGTCGTCACCGTCGCGGAGCTCAACCACCTGCAACTCATGCAAGGCAACGAGTAGGTAAGTTATAATGCATGCTGGATTCAAAATGAGTGAGCAGTACCTTACATTAATAATAAGTTGTTATTTGCCTTAGTTTCTTATACCTACTGTTACACTTGAGTTAGCTTATAACTTGAAATAATTGTTTTATAATTTATACAGTATGTATATAGGTTTATTATATAATTACCATAAGTATAAATCATTAAGGTGGAAGTCTGTGTGCTCAGTAGATCTTAGTGTACATAGGGGGTATATCATTCCATATTAATCATGTATAATTAAAATGGTTGTATCCAAATCCGTTAACGCAGATAACCACTACTCGTGTTATAACCGCTGGGACATTCAACTCGCCCCTACAGGCAAGTACTTATCCCTTTACAAGTATATTGTTTTCCTACAACTTTTTAAGGCGTAAGTATTTTATTTGTATTCAAACTTCCTAAGATAACTTACATCGCAGTAATGTCAAGTAACAACTTTTATAATCAAATAGTTTTAATGGATCCTGTTGATATGTTGGTTGATTTAGTCTCTTAAAATATTGCACATGAAACGCTATCTTCCTTTGTTTTCCATTTGTTATGTGATGTGCACCCTAATGGAATGTGATACTGGGCCCTTGGGGCAAACTACGGACTATTGTGCCTTTGGGCAACTACGGACTGTTGGGCCTTCGGCATTACGGATATTGGGCCCGCAGGGCATTTACAGAATGTTAGCCATACGGCATGCATTGGACTACGGATACACTCATGGACACTTTGGGCGGGGTAGTCCAATATAGTAGAGGTCATAATGCTGGGTTGCACTCTATTGGTGAACTGGACCGACACCTGGCCGGGTCGATGAGTAGAGAGTCACGGGTAGCTCCCGTTGGCTTGGGTGTAACGCTAGTCACTTCCCCCTCAGACACTTGGCTTGTCACTAGATTAAGTACAGATTGACACTCTTGTTTCCTTCTATTGCTGCTATCACAAATGTAAAGAAAGTTCATATCATGTTTTACCTTGTACATAGCAAATACCGTGCCCTTTACTTTGTGCATTACAAAAGACATATATGCCACTTGTTACTCTATGCACTACGCTTGATATACTTATTGTTGTACACTACACTTTCCATACTTATTGCTATACACTACACTTGCCATACTTATTTCTTTACAAACGACACCTTGCTATGTTCGTCACTTTGCATACTACACATGCTCCCTGCTTTGCACGCTACACATGCTCCCTGCTTTACACAACACGTCGTTATGCTTATCTGTTTCCTTATGCTGCTATGTATCATCTTATTGGAATCATATAATGTCCCCATCCCCCTAAACCTTTTGAACTTTATTATTATCTTGCAGAGGGTCCTTTTTATTACTAACGTTTTCTTGCCGAGCGACCCTCGCTGACGTATATTTCCTTGTTTATCTTGTGAAATATACGTTAGGTTTTGAGCAGAGTTCATTGAAGAGTTCACTTGGAAACTGAAGAGGGTGACCAGGAATACCAGGAGCACGAGACCCACTGCTGAGGACGACATACTCTTCGCAGCTTAGCTAAAGTTTAATATTCATTGTTGTATTTCGTTCAGGTGTATTTTAAAATTCCATGTAACTGTTGTAATGGCAATGCTAGGCCTTAATTCTTTGTGTACATGTAATCTGGAAGTTAAAGTATAATGATGACATCATTTTGTTGTTTCGATTGTTCGCAAGCAAGAACCTGCTAAGTAGTCATACACAGACGCTTATTGGGTTGGGGCTTCACCGCTCCAGCCCATGCAGACCCGCTCACGTCCTCGCTCCCAAGTATAATGGGAAGCGGGGCGTGACACTTAAACATCACATAAAAATTGGGGAGAGAGGCAAAATAAGCGCCAAATACAAGGGTGGGCATGGATGATAAATAATGGGTTGGGTGCAAAAGATAATTGAGCCATCATATGTGATGAATTTATTAAACTAAGAAAGCATATAAAATCCTATACGGTCCTCTCGCTGTCGAGAGGATTCGTGTTTATTGAAAGCATAAAATACTACACTACTAGATTGGTACCACCTGTAGCAAAAGGCGGGTCCAATATCTTTGCCGATGCAGGCAGCTGCTCTATCTGCACTTTCCGTGGCTCCGCCAGGTGCCTATCTCCATGGGCTCCATCAGATTCCAGCAATGCGGCTCCCAGCATCTCTCCAAGGACTCCACATGTACCCTGGAAGAGATAAGCCGCATCAACCTGATATGGAAAATTTTTCCCCAAAATAAAATTTTTCCGAAGAAGATCGTCAAAAGAAATATGTAAAGTAAAAATAGGTAGACGATACTTCCGTAAAAATATATCTCTGCTCTCATGTACCACAACAGGAAGCTCATTGGTGTTCGTCTCAGGCTTTTCAGGCAGCTCTGGCATATGAGTATGGGTCTCATCAGGCAACTCCTCCTCATTATCAGATTCTTCAAGCACGGTCACGTCCAAGCATACATCCGGTCCAAAATTGTAAGTGTCCTGCAACATGTACGACATGTCAAAAAGATCTGAATTAGAATAAATTTCAAATGGGATGCATGATTCAGAAATGGAGTGGGTAAAAAGATCTCCCTGAGTGGGAGCATTAAGCTCTGGTGGGTGGTCCTCGGCATTAGTGGAAGGATGAGGTGGCTCTATGTGCCCAGGCATCTCCTCCACAGGCTCAAGAGATGAAAGCTACTTGTTGATTTCTTCCTTATCTTTCTTCCATCGTTCATGTGACTCATTTTGTTTAGCACTGACAGTCATGATCTCCTCTACCGATGTCATGAATGCATTGAGTGTCAAATTGAGAGGATGGTCAGGACTCAAGAGACAAATGTGGCTTCCGTAGGGCAAGTGTCCCTCCTTGTCACAAGACTCGCAGTAGGCATAGCACTCTAAATATTGATCATTTCCCCATCTGATAGTATGGGTCCTGTGAATAATATTCGCATTCTTCCATTGGAGCCTCATACTGTGTCGAATAATCATTGCCTGAATAATGCCAAGATTGATCCATTGTACCTGAATAATCAAAAACAAACAACCTGGAAAAGATACCAATGATACAAGAAGTGTTGGATATTGGACTCCCCGGATTTGGTTTTGGATGATGAACAAACATAAATATATCGTGAACTAACTCTTTGTGAGCGCAGTTATGGAGATCCTCACCAAATTCATGTGAACATCCAAAGCGACGTCTCAAGACTTCTCAAAGCACGTGATCATATGCCTAAAGCTTCGTTGAAGCTTTTGGACCATTTTAGAAGTCATGAAGATTCTGATCGAAGCTTTCGAAGACGGTTCGTCAAGTTTATTTAATGTCTTTTAGCTTCGTTCCGTAGAATGTTAAGCCTTGAGTAGGTCTTACGTTTTAATCTTCATAACGCTCCTATCTTAGAGCTAGGAACTAGTAAGAAGTCCATACGAACTTGCCCGAAGCATCACGCTTCGTTTCGCGACTTCTTGTGCATGTTAGTTGGTTCAAGAAGAAGAACCAACCGACTAGATGGTGATCTAGTCGGTCGGCAATGCTTCTTGGACCGACTAGTTTGCCTTCTCAAATCTAAGCTCTTTACTGTTTACATTTAGTCGGTCTACGTTGACTCACCGACCGACTAGTTGGTGAACTAGTCGGTCAATGATCCTTCTTAGACCGACTAGTTGAGCTTTCCCTGAACATGCCAAGTTACTGTTTATCGTTAGTCGGTCTATGTTCATTTGGCGACCGACTAGTTGATGAACTAGTCGGTCAACATTTGTTCTTGGACCGACTAAATCAATTTGTACTCAGACTATTTGTTTTATCTCTTAGTCGGTCTAAGTTCACTCACCGACCGACTAGTTGTGAAACTAGTCGGTTGGCAAGTGTTCTTTGACCGACTAGTTCTGTTAGTCTGAAACTTCATCTATTCCCTGTTCACCAGTTAGTCAGTTCATGCTGTCTGACCGACCGACTAGTTGATGAACTAGTCGGTCAGTGGTTGTTCTTTGACCGACTAGTTTGGTTCAGAATAGAGCCGTTGGAGCTTTAATTGAAACGTTTTTCTCTCTCTCTTTCCTCTAACCTATATATACTTAGTGTACTGCATTCATTGCACTCAAGGCTGATATTAAGAGAAGTTTAGATATCAAAGAGAAAGCATTCAATCTCATTTAAAGCTCATTCATTTCCTTTCAAGAATCTCTCCCTCACTCTTATTTCAAAAGAGAGATTCATTGATTGTGAGCCTTCCAAGCCAAGTGCTTGATCCTAGGTCACCATCAACCTCATAGATCTACATCGCTGATCTACATCTTGGAGCTAGGGTTTGGTGCCTCTTCATCTTCCCCAAAATCCGTTTTGCCCTAAATCATAAGTTATACTCAAGGCATATGATTTTGTCGGCAAGCAATTTCGTATTTCATTTACTTCATTATTGTAAGTGTTTTACTCTCGGTTGTGAGAGTTTGTTTGTGATCCCGGGTTATGGGAGTCACAATTTCATTTGTGTATGATTTGACTTGGTGAAGGTTCTTCACAAGTATTTCATAGTGCAAATCTTGAGTTAGGGTTTCTAAGTCAAGTATTCGGAGGGGATCCGGGTGGTTGGGACGTAGGATCACCGGAAACAAATCGGGGAGACTTGGATGGATCCGAACCCAGTAATATTGCTTGTTTGCGATTATCTTATTTGTTGTCATATTTACATTTCCGCATTTCCGCATTAATTGGTAGAGATTGCAAGATAATTAGGAATTATCCTCTTAATTATTTTAAAGTACTGTTCACCCCCCCCCCCCTCTAGTACTTGTGCAGTAGCTTAGCAGGGCATTACATTTGGTATCAGAGCCAAGTCTATAGCTATGTCTGCCAACGACAACAAGACCGTTCGTCCACCTTCCGACTATAGCACCTTCAGGAACCGTGAAGGAGCGTCTTCGGTGATGGAAGGACACTCCTCAACGAGGCCTCCATTCTTCAACGGTACCAACTATGGGTACTGGAAATGCCGGATGGAAAATTTCCTCCGGAGTGCTTCATTATGGAGGGCCACGATGAAGGAGTATGTCGAGCCCGCCGAAGAAGATTTCGAGAAGTGGACTACCGCGGAGGTCGCAGCGGAGGTAAGCAATGCCAAGGCAATAAACGCCTTGCAATGCGCTTTGGAGCCCGATGAATTCAATAAGATATGCACATGTAAGAGTGCATATCAAATATGGAACTCCCTCCTCATATTGCATGAAGGAACGAGTAGGGTAAGAGACTCTAAACTCGTTGTAGTTAATAAAGATTACGAGTTATTTCATATGCAACTGGGTGAGAAGATGAAGGAGTATTATGCTCGCTTCGTCGACATCACAAACGAGTTGGAGGCTCTCGGTAAAACCTACACCCAAAAGGAGAAAGTCTCGAAGATCATCGATGGACTTCCTTCTTGTTGGGAGAAACGGACCTTCGCCATCGAGGAAGGTAATGATATGAAAACTTATACCGTTGTTCAACTAATGGGTACATTGATGTCGTATGAGGTACGCAAGGATAGCAAGTTGAAGTTGCAGGACAAGATGAAGTCCTACCTAAAGCAAGACGAGCCAAATAAGAAGGCTATTGCTTTCAAGGCCGCTCCATCAACTTCCATATCGACCGATGATGAAAACTCGGAAGACGAGTTGGACTTGGAGTCCATGGCACTCATGGCGAAGAAGTTCAACCGGTTCTTCCGGAAAGGTAACTTCAAGAACAAATCTAAATTTAGTTCTTCTAACGCCCCCTCTCCTTTGTGTTTCAAATGCAACAAGCCAGGACACATGAAAGCGGAGTGTCCTCAAAATAAGCAAAAGGAGAAGTGGAAGGCGCCGAAGTTCGACAAGTCCAAGAAGTACAAGAAAGGGTACAAAGGGGGCTTGTCTGGACATTCACCGACTCTGATGATTCCTCAAGCGGAGAGTCGGACGATGAGCAAGTGGAGCAAGCACACATGTGCTTCATGGCTAGAGAGGAGCAAGATAAAGATTCCTCTTCCGATGATAGCGACAACGAAGGCGATGAGGTAACCTTGGATGACCTTAGAAATGCTAATGAGCAACTATGGTCTAAATACACTAAATTAGTAAATAGATATACTAAAGTAAAAGATGATTTAGCTAGCATCCAAACCTCGCCTAAAACTATCATCACCAACAACGACACCGTTGTTGAAGAGTTGAAAAATGAGATTGTAAATCTCAAGTCTCAACTTGAACATGTTAGCATTGAGGATCCGGAGGAACACAAGATAGCGGATTTGACTTCTCAAAACTTGACTTTGAGTATTGAGAATGAAAATCTCAAATCTCGTGTTTATGTGCTCACATCGCAAGTATCCACTTTGGATGCTTCTATGCGTTCTCTCACCGAGAAATATGAGTGCACATTAGGCCGAATTAATAAATTCAATAAGGGTAAGGACCATTTGGATAAAATCCTAAGTGACTTACTTCCGGCCAATCACCACATTGGCTTGGGGTATACGATGGGAAGTTCATCCAAATCGGCCACTACTTTTGTTAGGCCAACTTCTGGTGACTCAACAAGTGGTAGCAAACACTCTATTGGTAGTTCATCTACCAATGGTGCTTCCACCTCGTTCACACCCTCTTTCGGAAAGAAACCCACTTTGGGTGGACCTCCAAAGAAGGGTCATACCTACATGTACACAAATACTATGCCACGTAGGAACACACGTCATACTCCACCGGCTCACACATATGATGATTTTTATGCTACACGTTCACGGGCACGTGCACACCATGTGAGACACCCTCATGCACATGTTCCTCCACATGCATATGTACACCCACATCATCGTATGAATAATTATCCACATGCACCATTTCATCATGTTCCTTATGCCTATCCACGACATGCATCACGTAGAAATCAACAACGCATGCATGCTCCCAATAGGATGAGGGCTCCCAAAATTTTCACAATTTGGAGCCCAAAGGACACAACTATGGATGAAAAACAAATTTACATGAATTCTTACTTCATGAATGTTGTGCATAGTAGTAATTATGTGGGGAAGTCTAAGTCCAATTGGACTTGGCTTCCAAAGGTCTAATCTTTTGGACCCAATGACCTTGGGTACCATGATACGATATTTTCTATCTTTAGGTACTCAAGAAATAGAAACGGAGCAACAAATCCAAATTTAGCTCCAAGAATAATTGGATACTCGATAGCGGGTGTTCAAAACACATGACGGGTGACGCTCAATTGCTCTCCGGAGTGGTGCCCATTGCTAATGGAAACCGCGTCGTCTTTGGAGGCAACGAGAGCGGAACCATCATAGGTGTTGGTAAAGTGGGTAATCCTTCTAAACCCCTAATATGTGATGTTTACCTTATTAAAGGATTAAACCACAATCTTATTTCAATAAGCCAACTTTATGACAAAGGTTACAAAGTTAGCTCTGCGAAAGGAATGTGCCATATTTTAAGAAAAAATAATAATGAATTATTGTTTTCCGGCACACGCCGTAAGGATATATACATCCTAGATCTTCCAAGATCACATGAACAATGTCTCATTGCCAACACAAGTGAACAACACTTATGGCATCGATGTTTTGGTCATGTGAACTTTGGAACACTTTTTAAGCTTTCCAAGTTAAATTCTATTAGAGGCTTCCCTAAGCTTGTCTTTCAAAAGAAAAGCTTTTGTGACTTGTGTCAACGAGGCAAGCTTCCAAAATCGTCTTTTAAACCTAAGAAAAGCATTTCTTCTAAGCGGCCTCTAGAGCTATTACATCTAGATTTATTTGGGCCAACTAGAGTTGCTTCATTAGGAAATGCACGATATGGACTTGTCATCGTTGATGACTTTTCTAGGTTTACTTGGGTATTTTCATTGGGTAATAAAAATGATGCTTTTGAAAACTTCACAATTTTTGTTAAGAAAGTACAAAATCTCATTGGAACCACCATTGTCACTATTCGTAGTGATCATGGAGGAGAATTTGAGAATGAGTCTTTCTCAACGTTTTGTGATGAAGTTGGTATTACACACACCTTTTCATTCCCTCGCGCACCTCCTTAAAATGGTGTTGTTGAGAGAAAGAATAGGACGCTAGTGGAGTGTGCTCGCACTATGCTTGATGATAGCCAACTTGGCCATCAATTTTGGGCGGAAGCGGTACATACCGCTTGCTATGTGTTTAATAGGATACTTTTGAGGCCCGGCACTAAACAAACTTGTTATGAATTGTTGTTTGGTAGCTTGCCTCAAGTTAAACATTTTCATGTTTTCGGTTCGAAATATTTTATTAAAAACACGTATGGTAGTTTGGACAAATTTGATCCAAGATCCGATGAGGGGATTTTTGTTGGATATTCCTCACGTAGCAAAGCCTACAGGATATACAACAAACGAACCTCAATGATCGAGGAATCACTTCATGTCTCATTTAATAAAGGATTTGTTCCAACTAGAATTACTAATGATGATGACTCTATGGATGTCTTATGTGATTCAATTGGTAATTCTAACTCTATTGATTCTATTGATACTAACCCGACTAATGAAGTTTTTGAGAATGTTCCTAGTGATCAGGGAATTCCCAAACGGCTTCATACCGTTCGTGACCATCCTCATGAGCAAGTCATTGGCAATATTCATGATAGTGTCAAGACGAGATCGCAAGTCAACTACTTCGCTCATTGTGCCTTTGCCTCCTCGATAGAGCCAAAGAATATTAATGAAGCGTGCGAAGATAGCGCTTGGATCCTTGCCATGGAAGAGGAACTCATTCAATTCGAAAGGAATGAGGTTTGGGAGCTTGTTCCATTGCCATCTAAGAACCACACCATCATAGGGACAAAGTGGATCTTCAAGAACAAGACCGACGAAAACCAAATCGTCATCCGGAACAAAGCACGGTTAGTAGCTCAAGGCTATCGGCAAGAGGAAGGTATCGATTTCGAAGAATCCTTTGCTCCGGTAGCTAGATTAGAATCAATTAGATTATTGTTATCTTTTGCATGCCATAAGGATTTTAAATTATTTCAAATGGATGTAAAAAGTGTGTTTTTAAACGGAGATGTTGTTGAGGAAGTTTATGTTTCTCAACCTCCGGGTTTTATAAATGAAAAATTTCCAAATCATGTTTTTAAACTTAAGAAAGTACTTTACGGTTTGAGACAAGCTCCTCGAGCTTGGTATGACCGTTTAAAGAATTTTCTTTTGGATTTGGGTTTTAAAATGGGAGAAGTTGATTCCACATTATTTGTTAAGTATTCGAATAATTATATAATTTTAGTTCAAATTTATGTTGATGATATCATTTTCGGTGCTACTAACTTTGCTCTTTGCGAAGAGTTTTCTAATGTGATGAAGGATCAATTTGAGATGAGCCACATGGGTGAGCTCAAATATTTCTTAGGTCTCCAAATTCGCCAAATGAACGATGCAATCTTCATCCACCAAACGAAGTACACGGTGGAGTTGCTAAAGCGATTTGGAATGGAGAATGCATCCGGGAAGAAGACTCCGATGAGCACTACTACACATATTGATAAAGATGCTGGCGGAAAAGATGTAGACATTCGTCTATATCGAGGTATGATAGGTAGTTTACTATATCTTACCGCAAGTAGGCCCGATATTATGTTTGTCGTATGTATATGTGCTCGGTATCAGTCTCGACCTAAGGAATCTCACTTAGTAGCGGTAAAACGTATTTTCCGTTATCTAAGTTACACACTTGATTTTGGATTACTTTATCCAAAATCTAGCACGTATGAGTTAATCTCATATAGTGACGCAGATTATGCGGGATGCAAATCCGACAGGAAAAGTACTAGTGGCACTTGCCATTTTATAGGAAATTATCTTGTCTCTTGGTTTTCCAAGGAGCAGAATTCTGTATCACTTTCAACCACCGAGGCGGAATATATTGTCGCCGGTGCCGCGTGTGCTCAGGTTCTTTGGATGAGACACACACTTAAAGACTTTGGTATAAACTGTGATACTTGCCCTATCATGGTGGACAACCAAAGTGCAATATGTCTCTCTAAGAATCTGGTACACCATTCCCGTTCGAAACACATAGATGTCCGTCACCATTTCTTAGATGATCATGTTGCTAAAAAGGACATCATATTAGTGTACGTTGAAACCCAGAAGCAAATCGCCGATATTTTCACGAAACCCCTAAAGGAAGACTCCTTTGTGCGGTTGCGTCGAGAATTGGGGATTATGGGTGAATCCGAGATTTAGGATTCATTTTCATTCAATAATCTTGCATGCTATTCAATTTCATAATATTTGCTCATGCTAGATTTATTGGAATTTTCTGGAGTTTTCATTGAATTTTCAGAATTTTCGTTCGATTTGTTCGTAAACGTCAAATTTCAAATTTTCGATGTTTACTGTGATAGTATAATGATTAGTGAGAGATAACGATGTTTCGTCCAAGTGCGATTAGGAGAGAACTCAAAATTTCTAATTCTAAACTTTTTTGACTCTCTTAGTCGGTCCAAGTTCATTAGCCGACCGACTAGATTCAGTTCTAGTCAGTCAGTGAATGAGCTTAGACCGACTAATTCTTGTCAAGATTTTTGGCTTCAGTTACTGTTTACAATTAGTCGGTTCAAGCTCATTAACCGACTGACTAGATCGTGATCTAGTCGGTCAGTGCTTGAACTGTGACTGACTAATTGTGACGGGGACTGTCTTGTCTTTTCAACTTCCTTGTCGATCTATACTCCCCCGACCGACTTCTTTTCATTCAAGTCGGTTCACTGTCTTCTCTCTCAGCCAAAACCCCCGTGTCCCTTGGTCTTCCACTCCCTCTCCGATCTTCTTCCGGCCAACTCTCCGACCAACTCCGGCCGCCGATCAACCCCCTCCTCCTTCCCACCTAGGTACTCTCTCTCCTAGCTATGTCTAGCTCTCTAGGGTTAGGGTTTGTATCAATTTCGGTTTCTAGGGTTTGTTTAGGGTTTTCATTTTCGATCTCTAGTGTTGATTCTTTCTTTGTCTCGTCGCGCTTATGGCGAGAAACCGTATTCCGATCCAACCTTCGAGCCCGTCGCCTATAACCGTAGAGTCACCCCCTAGGGAACCATCGCAACCCAAACGCCGTTCGAAGACAACCCAACCCCCTTCGTCGTCGTCGCCTCCTCTTAAGCGAAAGAGGACGGCGATAGAGAAACCCCGTTCTCTGCCCAAACCTAGGAAGCAACATGTCTCTCATGCTTCATTCTGTGCCCCTACTCCTCCATCTGATTCCGACACGGAATACATACCCGAGACCGAGACCCATAGGGATCCCTCACCCCCTCCTAGGGAACCTGCGTCTAGCTCTCGACCTCGTACTTCCACACGTCAGCCTAAGAGAAAGGGTCTGATGCCAGTTGGCGGTGTCGATATCTCATTATGTCGCGACGACACGTTGTGTCTCACGGCATATAACCGTATCGAACACTGTCCGCTGCTATTGGAGCATTTCGTACAGTTTTCAGACTTCACAGGCCTAGCTGATCTTCTGTCGTCTTCCGGTCTTATCGATTATCTTCGATATGACCCCAAGGCGAATCCACATCCATACCCTCGCCAGGTCAAACTCTTCTACGCCAACCGTGTTCGGGGTCAGTACGACGAGACCCACTCGATTGAGACGACTGTCTTGGGGACACCGATTGTCCTCACAGCAGAAATCTTAGGAAAGTTGATTGGTTGCTCGTCGTCTGGCCTCCTCCCTTCCGATATCTACGTAGATGACATCTCTTCCCTCGATCAGGTCATTCTTTCTAAGATTTTCCATGAGATCCCTCCTGCCATGATTAGCGTGCCATCTAAGTCTTTCAAGCCTAATGGCTGGGTCCTTAACTTGATCTTGAAGTCGTGCTTACTTCCTAAGTACGGCTCCTCCTCTTTGCCTTCCCAGCCATTCCTAAAGCTCATCTATTCCATCTTCATGGGGAGCAAGATTAACTGGGCTCAGATCATACTCGATAAGATGGATTCTTTCGAGTGTATCCGTAAGTCCACGAAGTCTGCTCATATCACATATCCGTGCCTTCTGATGCTTGTCTTTCGCCACTTTCGTGTCACTTTGCCTCCTGATGATGAGCGTCCTCTCGGTCCCCCTCTAAATGCGACGGCCGTCAAGAAGTCTCTTGCGGCGCTCCGTCACGTTCAGAGGACGACCCCCTCTGCTTCAGCGTCTGCTTCTGCCTCAGCTGCTCCCTCTACCACTCTTGACAAGCTCGCACGTTCAGTGAGACGTATGGAGTCTCGTTATGCTCGTACTGAGGAGATACTTGCTCGTATCGCCTCACGTTTGGGCATTGAGATCCCTCCGTCAGTCTCTGACGAGGAGGAGTTGGATGAGGAGGAGATTGAGGAGCTTGTTCGTGTTGCTGCACGTGCCCCTGAGGGTACGTCTTCTGGTGCTGCTGTTGCCTCTTCTGCCGGTGACCCCGAGAGTACTCCTGTTGCCACTGTTCCTGCAGTGGATACTACGACTGGTGCTCTCGAGGCCACTACCGTCGCTCCCGTGGACACTTCAGCTGATCCGGTGACCACCTCCACTCCTGCAGAGCCTGCTGCTGCTGCAGATCCTCCCGCTGCCTCCTGAGCTTCTTTGGAGGACTCTCCTATGCTCTTTGGATGATAGATATTATTGTGAGAGAGTTTGGGTAGGATAGAGTGTGGTTCTGTATTTTGGATATTTTTGATGTATTTTGATGTATCTCTGATGATGTTCTGAGATTTTTTGTATGTATGTGATACTCTGGTGTCCGTAGTGACATATGTTATATGTTGTGATTTTTGGATGTATTTTGTGCCCCGATCGTTGGATCGTTTATGTATGTCGGCGATGTATACTTTTGATGTACTCATGCTGTATATATATACATCGATGTTGACATTTATTATCTTGTGCACATTATATATTCTTTTTATGTCTCTGATGTTTGATTTCGTCGCTCGACGATAATAACTTGGTTATATAGAAATTATTTCTATGGAAACATAGAATTGTTTTCCATGCACTAAATTAACCAAGAATGTTGATATTGGAGAGTATATTCCATAACTCAATTCGTAAAATTAATTTGAGTTTTGATGATTTTATTTATCGATTTTCGACTTTGGTCTCATTGACACACTTTGATTTAATTCGTATTTTCCTTTGGTGTCATTTGGACCGTGGTCGTATTCTACGACTCCCGTGCTTTTATTTGTAGCCATTGTTGTTATCGTTGATCTCCTCCCACTCTTTGTGCTAATGCCAAAGGGGGAGAGATATAATAATGACATGTGCTAAATGATAATTTAAGCATTTTTCCAAGAATCTAATTTGAAATGTTAGATTCAGGGGGAGTTAAGATATAAAAATGGATTTCAAATCCGATATTTCAATATTTGATTCACATTTTATACTTCACTCGTCTGCTTGATGCTTATGATTAATATATAATTTTGGAACTAAAGTGTCATCAATGCAGGAGGAGTAAGTAAATTTCATTTGAATCATTATTTTTTATTATTATTTATGTTGGTTTGTCATCACCAAAAAGGGGGAGAATGTTGGATATTGGACTCCCCAGATTTGGTTTTGGATGATGAACAAACATAAATATATCGTGAACTAACTCTTTGTGAGCGCAGTTATGGAGATCGTCGCCAAATTCATGTGAACATCCAAAGCGACGTCTCAAGACTTTTCAAAGCACGTGATCTTATGCCTAAAGCTTTGTTGAAGCTTTTGGACCATTTTAGAAGTCATGAAGATTCGGATCGAAGCTTTCGAAGACGGTTCGTCAAGTTTTATTTAATGTCTTTTAGCTTCGTTCCGTAGAATGTTAAGCCTTGAGTAGGTCTTACGTTTTAATCTTCATAACGCTCCTATCTTAGAGCTAGGAACTAGTAAGAAGTCCATACGAACTTTCCTGAAGCATCGCGCTTCGTTTTGCGACTTCTTGTGCATGTTAGTTGGTTCAAAAAGAAGAACCAACCGACTAGATGGTGATCTAGTCGGTCGGCAATGCTTCTTGGACCGACTAGTTTGCCTTCTCAAATCTAAGCTCTTTACTGTTTACAGTTAGTCAGTCTACGTTGACTCACCGACCGACTAGTTGGTGAACTAGTCGGTCAGTGATCCTTCTTAGACCGACTAGTTGAGCTTTCCCTGTACATGCCAAGTTACTGTTTATCGTTAGTCGGTCTATGTTCATTTGGCGACCGACTAGTTGATGAACTAGTCGGTCAACATTTGTTCTTGGACCGACTAAATCAATTTGTACTCAGACTATTTGTTTTATCTCTTAGTCGGTCTAAGTTCACTCACCGACTGACTAGTTGTGAAACTAGTCGGTTGGCAAGTGTTCTTTGACCGACTAGTTCTGTTAGTCTGAAACTTCATCTATTCCCTGTTCACCAGTTAGTCGGTTCATGCTGTCTGACCGACCGACTAGTTGATGAACTAGTCGGTCAGTTGTTGTTCTTTGACCGACTAGTTTGGTTCAGAATAGAGCCGTTGGAGCTTTAATTGAAACGTTTTTCTCTCTCTCTTTCCTCTAACCTATATATACTTGGTGTGCTGCATTCATTGCACTCAAGGCTGATATTAAGAGAAGTTTAGAGATCAAAGAGAAAGCATTCAATCTCATTTAAAGTTCATTCATTTCCTTTCAAGAATCTCTCCCTCACTCTTATTTCAAAAGAGAGATTCATTGATTGTGAGCCTTCCAAGCCAAGTGCTTGATCCTAGGTCACCATCAACCTCATAGCTCTCCATCGCTGATCAACATCTTAGAGATAGGGTTTGGTGCCTCTTCATCTTCCCCAAAATCCGTTTTGCCCTAAATCGTAAGTTATACTCAAGGCATAGGATTTTGTCGGTAAGCAATTTCGTATTTCATTTACTTCATTATTGTAAGTGTTTTACTCTCGGTTGTGATAGTTTGTTTGTGATCCCGGGTTGTGGGAGTCACGATTTCATTTGTGTATGATTTGACTTGGTGAAGGTTCTTCACAAGTATTTCATAGTGCAAATCTTGAGTTAGGGTTTCTAACTCAAGTATCCGGAGGGGATACGGGTGGTTGGGATGTAGGATCACCGGGAACAAGTCGGGGAGACTTGGATGGATCCAAACCCAGTAATATTGCTTGTTTGCGATTGTCTTATTTGTTGTCATATTTACATTTCCGCATTTCTGCATTAATTGGTAGAGATTGCAAGATAATTAGGAATTATCCTCTTAATTATTTTAAAGTACTATTCACCCCCTCTAGTACTTGTGCAGTAGCTTAGCAGGGCATTACAAGAAGAGGTAAAGATAATAATAATAATAGCAAGTGGTGGGGAAAAATCTCTATCTCTGTTTTTTTTGTTTTTATTTAACGCAATCTAATCAACCTAAATGTGGTAAATAGATAATATGGCGGAAAGCCTCCCCGGCAACGGTGCCATAAACTTGATCGGCCCGGAATTAACTCCAAAACGATGTCGTTTACCACAAGCGCACGGTATAGTGGAAAGCGGGTATCGAACACGGAAAAGCGATGCTATACTACATATCTACTCCTAGGTTGAGTTATAATTGCAAGTTTATTAGTGGATGTGGAGTATGGAGGGTCGTAATAGTGATGGATGTGAAGGTTGTGTCACTCAACGTCGCAAACAAGAGATTCCACACAAAGAAAGAAAGAAATAAAATACAAAAGATTAGGGCTTTATGACTAACCACTAGGACCGTCAGATGTCGACACTAGGTTAGGACTCTTACGTTACATTGGGTTTATGGGGATGGTCTCTCATTGACGCAATGGCGGTAGCCGTCAATGTAGTGATATAGTTCGTCGGTGGATCCCCTCAAGGCACGAGCCAGGCATGATCACGAGCCTTGGTTGAATCCACTAACTCCCTAATTAAATCCGTAGGATACTCCTTAAGCTAATCGATTCTACCGACCGTGGGCACGATCTCAGTACGAGTTATCCCAGGGATTTGGCTGGATCAACCAAAGTAGAACCCCTTTTATACCCAACGCATCATAAAAATCCCATCTTTGTATCTAGATCCTAAAATCCTAGGGCTAATCCCTTAGACCTAGAAAAGACTACTCAAGCATATCAAATATTATGAAGATAATAAAGATCATTGCTAAAATCATAGAAACACAATAAGAGAACTAAAATATAATTCAAAAGAATAGGAATACTTAGCTTGATACATGGGAGGGGCCTATGGCCTAACTCCAAAATAAAGTCTCCAAGAACTCCTAAGAAAAATGAGATCCAACCTTCAAAACTCTCTGAAAAGTCCCCCCAAATGACGGCTACCAAAACAATATATATATCCCACTCTAAACCCTCGAAAATAACCTTAAAACCCCTCTCAAATTCGGCCCAGATCTGTTTATGGCCGCAATGTTTTGGTGGGCCCCGGCAGCACTCGGACCGAGTAGAAACAGCGCTCGGTCGAGTGCAGATTTCAGCACTGCATTACCATCTTGCAGAAATTCCCCAGAGCTCATCCAACCTCCGATTGGCACGTTCTTGGTGGCATTGGAACCGTATTGAAGTATACTATCTGGTACAAATATCAGAAAAATACTGAAAAATCCCAGGTGAAAGCAGATTTAAAAAGAGTACACGGCTGTCTGAAAATCTAGGCTTTCGCCTTACTCTATCGAGTAGCCTTCGTGCTCTGTCGAGTCGCCCCCTTGCTCGGTCGAGTCACCCCCTACTCAGTCGAGTACGTCAGTGAGTCAGGCCTCTCCAAAAAATATCACTTTGTCTGCTCTGCCCGAGTCAGCCCTGCTCGGCCCGAGTCAGCCGTGCTCGGTCGAGCAGGCAACTGACTCGATGGCCATGAGACCTGCTCGGCTCGAGTCGGATGTTGATTGATCTTCGAAATTGGGAGCTGCTCGACCGAGTCACCATACTACTCGATCGAGCAGCGTGCATAATCTTCTTCATTCTTCTTCGTGCATCAGCTCGACCGAGCAGCTGCTCTGCTCGGTCGAGTCGCCTAGGAACACATTTGCAGCAGCTCCCAGCTCCTCCTCTACTCCTGTAAATCTCGTCTACTCCTCCCGTAGGCTTCCAAAACTCGGCAAACTCCTGTAAATCTTCACCAACAGGCTCAGAGGCATGCCGGATGTGTCCATATCCAAAATGGGTCCCGAATCGCTCCAAAATCCTGAAATGGACATAAACGCTCCGAAAGTCATATTGTTCCAAATAATAGCGTAAAAGCGTATGAAATATGTAAATGAGCAACCATTTTGACGTGTAATCAAATAGATAAAACGTGGAATATAATGACACATCATCCATACAAACATATTTTTTGTATGTCATCTACTCTCTCTCTCTCTCTCTCACATTTTTCACTGTTAAAAAGGATATGCAACTCTTAATTTTTCAAAATCGCCCAATGTCATTCTTCTCCTGATATTATCAAAATAAGACATATCTTTCCCTCTTTGTATATCTCACCCCCTTAATTTTAAAAAGTATCCTCTCTTCCTTTTAAAATCTCTCTCCCCCCTTTTATTAAAGAAACGAATTTCTCCCCCTTGATATGCATAACATGAGTCAAAAAGAAAGTGTTCTTGAAAGTGTATGTGACTCAATATCTCAAGCATAATTATCACATGTGTTTGCATCTCATGAATGTGACTATATGTAAGCATATGAATGTGACACTAATGGATGCGTGATATAACATGTTATACATATATCATGAAAGTGTCAAAGTGTAAGCACAAAATGCGAAGTGATACCATAAATGAAAATGTACCCACAACATTTATGTATGATGTCACTTGTTAAAAATAATAATACCTATTGTTAAAATATACTTTTAAACATTTACTCTCCCAACCTTAATTGAGCTCTCCTTACAAAGTTGTATGTCAAGTTTTGAACATAGCCATGAATTCATGCATTTTCTTCTTGAATCAATGGGTTGTATGGGGTAGCATCAATGTCCAATGGGTACCTGAACACAAACAATAGACTTGGTACCCTATTTCTTTTGGTCCTTAGGGTTAGTCTTCGGGTGAAGTCAATTTAATCTAATCTTATGCAAGACTGTCAAATTATATTCTATTAAAATTAATTCTATTTAACTGAAATGCAGATATTGACAAGATAACACATAAGCATGGATACATGAAACAAATGTAAAATAGAAAAAAATTAATAAAAGAATCTGTCAGAAATCATGGTTACTAGTAGACTAGAGGCTTGCAGTTAGTCGACTTGTCAGGGATTAGTTGATTAATAAAACTTATCTGGTCGATTAATTCCTGGAAACAAATATATAACTGAACTAGTCGACTACTGTGTGTGACCTAGTTGACTAATATGCACAGAATGTAAATAAGAATATTTTCACAACAATCATATGCAATACTTGTTATACAATCATTTTTATTATTAATTCTTTCTTATCTAAGGTACCCATGGAATTAGATTTAGAGTTTTGAGGTATCTTAGTGGTTTCCAAGGATTTTACCATTGATGCCATTATCTCATATTAACTTTGGCTACTTGAAGTCAGTGTAGCTATTATGATGACGCTGGTTTCGGGACTAATTACGAAAGCAATGGTGATGTTAATAGTAACATCTCTTTCTTTCTTCTTGATGATATGATATCACATAATATTTCATGATATTTACAACTTATTTTACTTGGTCATTGTCATATATTCAGCTTTTCCTTCAATCGTTTAAATTGCTTAGACAATGATCGATCTTCTAAATTCCGAGGATGGAATTATTTTAAGGAGGGTGGAATGTGACGACATGTATACATCAGTACATGATTTTCGTATTCTACGTATTTTTATATTTTAAATGTATTTTAAAATGGTTTGTCAGGAGTTTTATATCAAAAATAGTTTCAATCAATTATAAAAGAATATTTTTGTATCATCATACTGGTTATAACAAATATTCGTAAGTTTAAGTGTCGTCAAAAGATTAAATATTTTATATAATATTTTCTACTTAATTATTACTGAAATGGTCTCATCAATTAATTTTATATAAAAACATTATCAAAACGATTTAAAACTTTTACCACGTGATTATATAGTCGTTCAGTACTCCCTACATTATTTTATTTTCGTATTTTTCTGGAGTCAAATCGACCTACAACCTGCAAACCCACAACCCAAACGACTTGGCCCAAAGCTCGTATCTCCGTAGCACAAACTCTGAAATGGACTTCGTATTCATGATCCTCGCGACGATACAAACCCGTGATAATTGTTTGGGAATTTTTCGGAGTCGGTTGCAAAAAATAATGTTTTAATATTGAAATAATAGGGTTATATTGTTATTACTTATTACTTTCACCTAATTACTTTAATCCTTACGAATTACGTTTACTTCTACCATAAAACCCACTTACTTAACCCTAACCCTACCCCATTTAACTCACCGTTCTTTTTGGTCAGATCCAACATCCCACCAACAATTCCCTCACACATATTATCTCCTTCCATCCTCTTTATTTGGCAGCACACACACACACACACACCAAACACTCTATTATTTTAATTGATTCCCCCCTACATCTCTATTTCTCTAGCACACTACACCCCCACCACAGCCTACGTTTTCATCTCACTCCATTCATTTTATACACAACCCTCACCAAGCTCATTAATATATTAATATTATTATTATCATCTCTGCTCCATTTTAAACCCCATGGGCAGCAAAGCTCTCCCTCACTCAGTTCTTCACCCTCACCCCACAACGCCGACGGCAGCAAGCTCCGACAGCCCACGCTCTCTCTATCCCTCCATCGCCTGAGCTACCGCCGGCGAGCTCCAACCATCGACGACGTCGTCACTTCACGACGTTACCCGGAGCTCCCTCCTCACTCCGGCGTTCCTCCATTGTCGCTCCTCCCTCACCGCGATGCCACCGCCGTGCCAGCACCATGCACCGACCTCCTTCCCGATCGTCGTTACCGTGTGCCTCACCCTTCTCCGCTACAGGGAACCGCTAGCTGCCTCACTGCCCTTCCACTTCCCTCTCTCCATTACCTCGATAGCCCCTCCTCCTTAGGCCCCTATCGCCGATGAGCTCCCCCGCTGTCAGCGATGTCGCCGCCATGTTCTCCATTATGGACGAGCCCTCACCACCCTCACCAAGCTGCCACGAGATCCCTCACCGCCACATCGACCACAGATCGACACCGTCGTAGCCAGTCGCTGCCACACCCTCCTCTCTGACCTCCCTGCGTGGCCACCAACGACGCTGCAACCACGACGAGTGTCGCCATCCACAATGACAACCCACAGTAGCTCATCCCTCCATGTTCACGCTCTCTCCCTTTTCACATGCCTCCCACCACTTCGGATGCCGCCTCAGCCCCCTACCTCGTCGACGCCCTCCGCTTGACCGCTGTCGCCAGCTCCGCCATCCCCGCTGTCGCCAAGGCCTGCGCGAAGCAGCCGACCCCCATGGGAGCACCTTGTGAGCTTCTGTCCATCTTCACCGCTGCTCCCGCCACCGTGAGCATCACCACTGATCCCCGCCAGCTCCGTTGCAACACACTCCACCCCTGCCACCGGTCCGCCGCCTCCCCCACTGCCGCATTCGTCGTATGTGAACGTCACGAACCCCCCAGCTGCATCACGAGAAGGATGTGAGAAGCATTTTTAAAGAGAGTACGTATAAACGTATGTAAATACATATATAAATACATATACGTATATATATTATATTAGAGATTAAAGGCTGATCGTATTATATTCATAATAAATTGTATATGCCTCAGAAAAATACATGGGAAGAGCGAGAAAATCCATTTCGACGAAACGGACGCATTGGAATAGTTTCATCGCCAAAAATCAAGTATATTTCCCACAGTAAATTTTTGAAGGTAAAACCCAATTAAGGGATTATCACTTAAAGATGTACATCGTAAAATTTTCATGTACACTGACGTACGAGAAAAATATATGTTGTAGTACTAAACGAGACGGTCATTTGACCCCTTATTGGAGAAATTCTGATGTATGGTTTGCCCCAAATAAATCTTCGAATATATCGTGAAAATCGTTTTCTTAGTTTTAAAATTAGTTTTTGAACTTTTTAAATTAAGAAAAATATCTGTTAATTATTGGAAAATACATACTAGTTTTAGAAAAATATTTTTAGCTTAATTAGACTCATTTGATCAGTTGAAATCATTTTTGTGCTCATTTCTGTATACCATTGCATGTTTCCACATTTTGTTTAATTGTTAAATTGAGTCGTAAAGTTGTGAACTTTTATGAGACTATCATATGGACAGTTGAGACACCATGGATCAAATGTACGCATCTGATAAGATGCAAATGAACAGAACAGACTGAACGACTGATGTACATGTACTTTGACCCGACATTTGACTTGACCCGTGGGATGGGGTAGTCCACTGTAGTAGAGGTTGCTGATTAACTAGATCCACCATACTAATAAATCTTGCCTGTCGTTCAGATGGAGTCGGTAAGTAAGGAACTACTGGTAGCTCCCGATGTTCTGGTGCATCTTAGTTACATCCTTCCTCGGACAGTGGCCTTTACACTAGAACAAATGTTAGTATACATTATTTTCCTTCATAGTTTTATACAGTATTTTCCTTACATGTTGCAAATTGCTATCAATCGTTTAACTGCTACAGGTTGCAAATCACTCTTTCATTTCATATTGCTAATAATATCAAATGTTCTAACGACTAGCTAATATCGTTTCAGACCTTATATATCTCATCATGCTTGTCCTTACGTCACTTTCATTTGATGTAGTTTTTTTTGAATTAAACTCGTTAAATGTTCATACGATACTTATACCATGTTATTAATTACTATGCCATGTTAGTACAACATTTCCTACCACACTTTAACATGCTATGCTAATACTTAAGATATGCTTTAACACATGCCTCTCTTCTACTTAAGTTTTTACCTTTTTATTTACTATGGGTATATACTTGCCGAGTAACCATCGCTGACGGGCATTTCATTTTATTGTCTTATGAAATGTCCATCAGGACTTGAAAGTGAGTTTACAGTTGATCTTACTACAGCGGTCGAGCCAGCGCTTGAGGATCATGTAGAGTTTCCGCCCACAGAAGACTATGGCATTTTCATTTACCTTCGCATTAGCATTTCTATTTGTATAATGTAATCTGTTGTAATCTTGATGTATTGGTCATGCTAGGCCCATGATGTATCTTAATTATTGTACGCTTGATATGTAATAATATTGTTGGAGCAGTTTCTTAAATCTGCATGCAAGGACCTGCAGTTTTAACACAGACGCTTAGTGTGTTTAAGCCAAGGAGAAAGAAAAAAAGAAAAAAAGTACTCCTCCTTGTTTTAAGCACATCGATGACACACTCGCATCCTCACTTCCAAGTAGAGTGGGAAGCGAGGCGCGACAACAACTAGTCTACTAGTCATAAAGCGTTAGTCGGCTCGGGCCAGATATACCAGAAAAGCTGTTGCGCTCTTTAAAAACTAGTTGATTATTGTTATTGTCTTAATTTTCCAGTGCATTTGAATTACTCAACTAGGTCCATAACTATAATTGACTATTTTCTGACGAGCTGCTAGCCTAATTCTAACTTTTAGCTAGTCGACTGGATGTCAGTCTAGTCGACTAGTATGTCCTTAAAACAAGTTTTTGACCTATAACACTTAGGAAATCTTTTTGAAAACTTTTTTAAAGATTTCTATGTGTGTGTGAGCTTTAACAAATGACTTAAAATTCTAATCGAGACATAAATGAAATTACAGCAAAGTAAAATATTACATTGAAGCTTTTTGATGCAATCTTGACTCTTTAAGCTCCTTGTCGTGATTTCCTTGATTCCTATACATTGGTTGAACTTATTATCCTTCAGTGCAATTTGACTTGCTTTATGCTCTTCATACTTGCACTCATAAATTGTTAGATGACATGCTTAATCATCATCAAAACACACACAAGGGTGACTCAATACCCTAACAAGGAGTGCAATGTTTGAAAGAGATAAAGTAACTAGTGCTAACAATTTTACCAATTGGTAAAGTTGCATAGAGAGTTTTGGAATTTGCTATGCACCTAGCTTGAGTTTTGCCTTCATGCCCTCTCGAGATCACCTAGCTTGAGTTTTGCCTGTAATTTTAATATAAAGATCCCCTTGCTCGCTAGGAAGGGCAATCAAGTTTGGTATGGTCGGATCGGATCGGATCGGATCGGGTAGAGTTCGAGTCAAGTTTGACTTGATCTTTATATGACCATATTGAACCTAACTCGAATAAAATTTGAGGTAAGAACATTGACCCGTACGATGTTAAGGAATAATCTAGGAAACAATACTTAAATTTCTTGACCCATTTATTGGAATTGACTTGTATTGACAGATGAATTTGTCAAACAGTAAGGTGGAGCTAACGAGGAAGTCGCTGTCGATGTGGTGCTTCGTCGGTCGAGGAATGGGTCCCGATGATGGTCAAATCGGGGTCAGGGAGAGTCAAGTTCGAGCTATCTTAGTGAAGCCCGACCTAACTATGAGTAGCTCTGAGTGATTTATCGAGCTATTTGTAGCACAGGCAAATCATCAGGGGGGTCTAATTTGGGTTCCGACCCAAATCCACTCAGATGCTAAGTCAGTATGGGACTTAAGAAGGCTCGGGGTAGCCAAGACTGATAAATTGGGGGGTCAACTTGGTATTTTCGTGCCGAGCTATAAAGGAAGAAATATAAAGTGGAAGTAAAGAGAATAAGTTGTCAGAGTACCGTAGTCTTGAGTATCTCTGGAGATTGAACCCTTCTTTTGTTGTCCTTTTCTCTATTTATAGAAGATGATTTCTTCTCTTTGCACTTAATGGGTAACGAATTTGCCTTTATAGTGGCGTGATCATCCCTGGAAATGGGGCTAACAGCTGCCCTCTTAATTCGTAATTATTACTAATCGCTTAATATCAGTGGGATCCAATAGACCGCTGAGTGGGTGCTTTGACAAGGCAATTAACTCACCTTTCTTAGTAGGCCCTCGAGTCACTGGGCTAAGGCCCAGCTCTCTAAATGGGCTCCTCCTTCCAAATAGAATATTTCTTCTCTGCTTCGTGGGCGGGCCCAATGTATTAACAATGGCCCCCATCATTCGGGCTCAAGCAGAGTATCGATTGAGACTTAGTGATGTAAGACCTCATTAAATGGACATGGCAGTCGAAGCGGTAATATTTGATTTCGACCGCCAAAATCCTCAATCCTTTGCTTTGGCAGCTGCATCGACATGAGTTTCGAAATGCTATTGACACCGAATGTCGACTCGTGTTTTCGCCTGAACGGCTAAGCTTAGTCCAGAGGTAGGCTCTTTGATATAAATGGAAAGAAGGAGACAAAGCGCCAAACTTTTCTGTCTTTGTCTTTTAAGAAACCTCACTTCTGCCTCAGCTTTCCCAGCTCTTCACCAACTCCTGCCATGGTAGTATTCTTTCCTTGCTTGTGTTTCTCTTGATATCTTCCTTTTTGGTGTCCAATGTTGAGAATCATAGAAACATACCAACCTAAAGCTTCAAGTGGTCGTCGATCATCCCAAAATGGTTCGGTCCCATGAAAAAGTAAAAGACTGCTCTTGGAGGAATTTCCTATTCTTTGGGCTGGTAAATCACCCACCATGCCTGAGGAAATCTTGGATTTGGTTCCTGAGCTATCATTTTGTATGACTAACAAGATCCGAATAGATTTTCTTTGCCCTCCCTATGGATTCAGGATCCCCGAGGTAAACTAGAGAATTTTCTTTCCCAAGAGGCAGGAAGTTGGGGTTTACGTGAAAGCTTTCCAATTTGGTCTCTGCTTCTCACTTCATCCATTTATCCTTGAGATGTTGGGTTTGTTAGAACTTTCTTTCTGTCAGCTTGCACACGGTGCTATCTCTCCAGTGTTCGGCTTTATCATGCTCTGCTTACTGAATAACATAAATCCAATCATTCCGCTTTTTAGCGTCTTCTTTCAGGTTGAAACTGACCTCTGAGGTATGTGGCACCACATCGTGGCTCGAAGAAATAGAAACCTTATTTGGAATCTTTCTAGCTCTGCTCATAATAGGTAAGAGACCTTCGTGTTTATTACATTTCCAAGTATAGATAGGTTCCTCACCAACTGGGGTAGCATTAATCCTTTTATCTCTGAGGAGCTGAGGCTATCCTCTGCTAAGGCCAAAGTGGTCAGATATCTACTGGGTAGGTCACATGTGGAGAGGTCAATCACACGTTTGTTAGATAATGGCCTGATGAAGGCCGTCCTATGGACTTCAGGTAACACTTATCATCTTGATGCCTATTCCATGATTGATCACCTTAATTTTCCTTCTTTTTACAGAAATGGTCGGGCAAGAATTCGAGACTGTGAACTCCGAGCTCTGGAAGCTCTACATGCATAAGCACAAGAGAAAAACAGGTAGCTCTCTACTTGCCGTCGCCTTGTCCCAGCCAAGGGTCATCCGAGGAAGTAAGACAACCAGGCTTGACCTCCAAAATCATTGCCTTAGACATCTGTGAGATCAACCCCTACCTCGGCCGTTCCCACTGCCGAGTCGCCTTTGCGTTTGGCCCCTATCTCTACTGTCCTCACTCCGGTCATGAGTTCGAGTCCTGAGGAATATATGCAGAAGAAGAGAGCTTTCCCTTCAACCAAAGAGGGGGGTGGGGAGAAGAGGAACAAGAAGGATGCAGCATTGCTCCCAAGTCAAACTTCATCGAAGGGTGGTGTAATCACGGCCCAATCTCCTTAACCTCAAGTAATAACCCATATTTTAGAGCCGGAGGTGCCTACGCCATCTCGGGACACTTGGCTATGGGGCGGTCTCGTCCCGCCTGGACCGATCCCCTCGGAATATGAGGGGATTCTATTATTGAACCAATGATCGTACACTCCTCAGGAGTATTCTCCAGGGAAGCACCACTAGCCCTCCTATTCCCTTCGGGAAGAGGAGTCAGCCCTTTTGGATTGTGGGGCAGCCTCTAGGCGTGTGGAGTGTATACAAAAGCTTTTCATCATGAGCTTTGATTCTCCATGCATCCTTTCATTCTCTAAGTGTTGAATACGCTGGGGCTGTCCCTTTGCCAATTGATGCCCAACTCTGTGGGCAAACTGGTAAGCTTTATTGTTCTCTGTATGTTAACCAATGTGGAGCCGACAATGGTATTGTTCAATCATTTATTTAAATTGAACACCCATGTGTCCTCCGGATGGTATCTAATCACTGCCCGAAAGAGTAAACATCTGATTAGATATCTTCCCAGTTCTAACAAAGGATGGAAGGAGCTATTCGTGTTTGTGGCATTCCCTGTCATGGCGATTTTCCTTACTCATTGGTCGAACCCAGGGCTTACTGCGAATGAGAAAGTGCCCCTCTCACAGGAAGAATCGAAAGCTGCCGCTCGCTTGCTAGCTCTACCAAAGAATGTCAGATTGGTGAAAAAGCTCATATCCAACAAGACTTTGAGTGGAACTGTCTGGGCAGAAGGTGAGACTGTTCCTCAAGCTTCTGCTGACTTCGTTCTTCCTTAATTCATCTTCTTCCATTACAGGTGCGACCGGGCAAGAGTATCAGGTCGACCCTGAACTCCACAAGGCCTTCCTAGCTTCTCTTCAGTTAGTGGAGAGAGGTTTGCCGATGGTTTGACCTTACCAGAGCTCGACAAAGTTCGCAGGGAGCCCGTCTCAAGCGGCCTGAGATATTTCTCAGAAGAGTCAGGGTTTGAAGAAGAGGAGGCCTCGCACTACGACTGAGGCTGAGAGAACTAAGAAGCAACAAAGAGACGAGGTGGCCACCGCAAGCCTGAGCTATCCAGGCACTAGTACATCCGAAGTTCGAGTTGCGATCCCTGAGCAAGGTCGAGATGTTTCTTAGGAAGAGTCTTCGAGAAGGTCAGCGCCGACTCAGGAATCATGTCTTCACGGATAATTGGCCATGTGGTGGTCTTCAACCCCCGATACCATTGGCTGAGGAGATCCCCGCTGAGCTTCGGTCGATCTTGTGGGAAGACCAGTCGCCTCAGCCAAAGTGTCCACGGGATGAGCTTCATCAGTTCACTTTACCCATGGAAAGAGGAGAATCCTCGTTCTTGAATCGTTAATAATACTTATCCCATGGCATTCAAGTTAGGTCAATCTCGAACTAGCCATACATCTATAAAATTTTAAACTTTAACACTTAAGGCATAGATTTGGTTTTGAGAACAAAACAGACATATCCGAGGAGTATCATTTTGCTACACAACATTTACACCAACCACTAACCCATTTACCATTATATTCCGATACAAAGTAAATATACACGTGTTTAATGGATCTGGATAAAAGCAGCAAATCCTAACCCAGCTCAACTTATAAACGCATCGGGTGGATTGACCCAAATGTGATTCGGATCTGTTTATAGCTCCGTCCAAATCCAACCCGCAGTGACCCCGATGGCTGAGTAGGGGTGTGCACGGGTACAGGGTACCCAGATACCCGATCGGAACCTACCCTAACGGGTAGGTTCTGGGTAGATAGTTATCGGTTCTGGGTAGGTTCCGGGTAGGAAAATTTGGAACCGACGGGTATCGGGTCCGGTTCCGGTTCCCGTCTATAGGAAACGGGTACGCAGAACCGGAACATATATATATATATATATATATATATATATATATATATATATATATCTATTCTATATTTGATGGAGATTTTGAATTATGTCCTACTAGGATAAAGGTTAGGGCTGACTAGGACAAACATACATGATGATAAGAATAAACAAAAATGAGTTGGAATTTTGAAATTTTGGGAGAAACCTTAGGAGGAAGTTTGAATTTTAGTGGGAGTTTTGAAATTTTGATGGGAGTTTGAAATCTAAAGTTTGAAAGATATTTTAACATCATGGCACCAAAAGTTTGAATTTGAAAAATCTATGAAACAATTGGGGGAAAGTTTGTATTTTAGGGGAAACTCTTGGTGGGGGAAAATGAAATCATTTATTTTTTGGGGATAACTACATAACAATTATTGTGCTTTAATTTTGGGGGGAATTAAAATTTTGAGGAGAGGAATATCTTAAATAAACCGTGTCCTATGGACACGGGTAATGACTAGTGTGTGTGTATATATATATATATATATATACATATATATGGGTTGAATCTAAGGAGTCGGCTCCATTTTCCCCATATCCCACATTTTTTTTCGGAATTTTTTTCCATGGGGTTGTTGTTCACCGCATGAATGATCAACATACCAAAAATCAATTCATTCCAATACTTTTAGAGCCCCCATCTACCACTTGCAACTTCATGGTTTTTCAGCACGTTTTCAGACCGTTGAAGTTGCAAGTGGTAGATGGGGGCTCTAAAAGTATTGAAATGCCTTGATTTTTGGTATGTTGATCATCCATGAGGTGAACAACCACCCCATGAAAAATAAAATCCAAAAAAATTGTGGGATATGAGAGAAAATGGTGGCGACTCCTTAGATTTAATCTAAGGAGTCACCCTAGAAACACTTTACCATATATATATATATATATATATATATATATATATATATATATATATATATATATATATATATATATATAATTTTTTTATTATAATATTAAGGATCAAAATATATAAGAGTGATCCACCCTGGCTGTATCTAATTTGAACTTATAATATTAGTAAGTACAACTTGCATCCTGAAGTTTGGAGCAACATGTAAGTTCATTAAACAATGCATTTGAATCAAAGATCATATTGTTCTCTTATGCGTTCAAAAGAGCAGTATAGGTAAACGTGAATCATTCTTCCACATGTCTAGCTTTATCTAGTAGAAATGACTGGTCAGTATGCATTTATCACCGAAGAAAGAGACTAGAAACAATATTTTACTTCCAGATTGATTTTTATTCATGCGTATTTGAGATAATTGTCATGCACAGATCATTTGGAAATCATTGTTCGTAATGCCTCACAAATTAGATTTTTTACAGGGTACCCGGAACCTACCCGGAACCATAGGGTCCGGGTAGGGTCCGGGTATATGGTTTAACTGGGTAGGTTCGGGGTCCAAATTTTAGGAACCGGTCCCTTACCGGGTAGGGTCCGGGTAACATGAAAAAAACAGGGTACCCGGACCCGCACACCCCTATGGCTGAGGGCTCGAATCTGTGACCTCGCCCATAAGTAAGTCACATGCCGCTAGAAACAAGTCCCTCTAGCAACATCTGAAGACGAATAAATGTAAAGAAGAAACTCCCTCAAGTTCCCAAAAAAAGGGCCACAAATGCTGTGTCATATGGCGTTTGTATTCCCATCTCTCCCGTACGATAATCCTTTGTCCTATGTTCCATGGCTTTCTATCTTTTTATCCGCTTCCCATCTTTTGTTGTTTTGGACAATTCTGATACCCGATATCGTCCCTTTCAGTTTCCAAGTGCAACATAAAAATGAACAACGAGAATCAAATAAGATTGCCGATTTGGATTTATGATTGTATCATGGTGACTGGTGAGTTACCAGTTAATATCGGCGATGAGCACTGAGAATTAAATGGGAGCCGCAATATTTATGTGTCACCGTATCATTGCGACTATGTTCTAAATAAAGGGAAAGTCACAGAATGGGGTGAGCCACTAGTTTTGTGGATGGGTCCAGCGGTCCAGGACCATGGAGACCCGTTCAATAATAGTAAGCGCGCGGAATCGTACCCGTCTGTGGTCTTACACGATCGGTGGTCCTTTTGTTTCACTAAAAAGGTCGGGGCCCGGGCTGTGATTTGACCGGACACAGAAACCCGACAGGATAGCCAAACCCGCATTTAATCTGATCCGAAGATAATTGGGTTTGGATCCGGTCAACTTTTCAGCCAACCCGTACGTCGGGTAGGACGACTAGGGTTGAATATACAAATCATTATTCGGATCCTGCCAAAAAAAAATATTGTGACATGATCCTTTTGTTGACCGCTATTTTCCAGCAAAGCCAGCAAAAACCCCGATGTCTGCGAGTGTTAGCTATACACACATATCGAGTGTATCATCCCTCTCTTCTAGGGAACGAAAGGGGTCTTTACGTGCATCCAATAGGTGTACTTTATGTGATACGACCCTTCCAAAAAGAGCTAAGGCAGAACGGGCCGAGCCGACAATCCGAACCCATGGGCCATGACGGGATTAGGCCCCGGCCTAAAAGCCCCGCACATGCCTCGAGCCATGGCGGCCCCAGACTAGCGTGGAGAGAACCGCTGACCCATGTAGGTTGAGATACCCGCTTCCCCGAATTGCGCCTACCTTCATTACCATTCAAGAGTTCAATTACGCCCACCTTGATGACCCCATCAAGGGACGATCAAAGCTGCAGGTACGTGGGGCGAGATGAGGGGAAGATGAGGGGGGACGTGGGCGGTTCAATCCCTAGAAAAGACCCGAAGATCGAAAGACGAAGGGACCAAATTCTGAATCCTCTACACTCAAGTATTCTTCCTCCTACAACCTTGTCTTCCACCTCATAATTCTCCTCCATAGCCCGGCCTGAGGATTCGTGAGTCGATCTCTCCGTGAACCACACTCGATCCCACCAGGCATCCCTAAGATCATATCTGACTTAGGCATCAGAGGGGACTTGGTCGGAACCAAGGTCCGACCCCCTGACGAGCTTTCTCGCCCGCGGAGGTCAAGGAGACTTCACCTCGCCGGAGCTACCCTTCGGCGCATCATTCAGCGGAGCCAAGCAATCTCGACCGCAAGCTCGTTCTTCTCTTCACTCGAGGAGGACGTCGTACTCCCGAAGCTACCCTTCGGGATACTGTCGCACGGATCCGCGCATTCCCGACAGAGCATACTCGTCGCTACATGATCTCGGAGGACGCATGTGTCTCACGCGACCACGTTGGCCTTCGAACCTCGAAACTATCAAACAGTGGTGAGAAAACACCCCGAAACATCTGGCGCCGTCTGTGGGAAACGAATCACTCTCCCACGTCATCCGCAACAAACAACATGGATCAGCATGACAATGAATCCACTCACCTGCCGACCATCCCCGAGAACGGTGGCTACGTTCCGAACAGAACGGGGCACAGCCTGTCCACAGAGGGAACCGACGACTCACGCTCGGTGACCCGCGAACTACTCCACAATCTCACTCAAGAGATGAACGCCAACTTCGAGACTCTAGCAGCGGCCATCCAGCAACTCGTAGGCCCGCAACACCCCTTAGGGGGAAACCGAGCAGGGTCCACTGACTACTCGGGGCAGCGCCCCCTACTCCGCTCTGCCGTAGTCATGGACCATGAGGGCGGAGCCCAAAATATGGAACGTTCACCGACCCCCACTTCTCTTCGAACAAGGGGAGCGGAGGGGACCAGGTGGACCGGGGGCGAATCGATGACGCTTTCTTCCAAACGATCCTACCCGGCTGGTTGCCAGTCATCCAGCCGCGTAGTCACCGAAGGGCGGTTGGGACGAATCTAGAGCCCATGCTGAAAGAGGCCGAGAAGCCACGAGGGACGCCTACCCAAAGAGCGCACCCAACAACCAACACTGATCCCCAGCCGGGATGGCCATCAAGGGAACCCTCCATGCCCCTCCACCGACCTGCCTAGACCACCCGAGCACCAGGGCGAGCTGCTAGCCAGCCAGGCTAACCTAGGACCTCTGGCGATCGACCACTGCCCATTCGCAAGAAGCATCACTGAAGCACGGATGCCCTCAAGTTTCAAAGTGCCAGCCCTGGAGAAGTATGACGGCTCGGGGGACCCAGAAGAACATGTTTTGGACTATGCAGCGGTCATGAGGTTCCAGGAGGCTGACGACACTCTGCTTTGTCGCAGCTTCTACACCACTCTCAGGAAGTCCGCCCAAGACTGGTACATCAGCCTCCCTGACCAATCCGATAACAACATCTAGGACATGTCCCGGATGTTCTGCCAACAATTTATGGCCGAACGGTAGAGGATGCCAGGCTCGGACCTCCAATTCAATGTGGTACAAAGGCCAGGCGAAACTCAAAGAGCCTACACGAAGCGCTTCAAAGCCCAGAAGCTGAATGTCGAGAGCTGCCCCGAGCTGGTCATAACAACGGCCCTAAAGAAGTGTCTCCTACATAGGGGCCTAAAGAAGAGCCTACATAATGACCCCCCGAAGGACCTCGCCAAGGTAATAGCTCGGGCGGAACTGTTCATGCTGACCAAAGAGGCCTTGGCGGCGAAAGAAGGGGGTCCCCGGCGGGGCCCAAGCGGAACTCCAAGTGTGACGAGAGCGAGTGTCGCGAGCCGGAGGATCACAGGCAAGAGAAAAAGCCTAGGGGAAGCCGCGTAGAGGGGAAGTGCCGCCCACCAAGCTAAACACGACTCAAGACGCCGTCCTAACACAAGCCCAGAAGGAGGGCCACATCAACAAGCCGCCCCTAAAGATGAAAGGCGGCCGAAGGGACGAGGAAAAATACTGCAGGTACCACAAGGACAACGGCCACGACTGTCACACCCCATTCTCACAAATATGCAATAGTACAATTCTTACTATGGGAAATAGAGGATGGAGCATGACAAGCCGCGGTGTTACACCAAGCGTGAATAGACATCACACAGGAAGCATGCCACTGCGAATGCTGGGATCATACATCATAGAAATATAAAGAGAACAACCATATAATGCCATCACAAAAAAGTACATAACCACAGATTTACATAACCAAAGAGCGTAACTACATACCAGATTCAAGTACAAAGTGAACTAACTCAAACATACATAAGAAGTACTACAAACTACCTGTACATTCCACAGCTATGAAAGACAACTCACTCACTACTCTACCCAACCCACAGTATAAGGTATAACCCAAAAAGAGTAGTGTCCCCAAACACGACTCACGTCTGGGTAATCTCCTGAGGGAGATTCTACTTTGGCGTCACCTGCTCAAGTCCTGAAAAGTTAAGTGATCACGTCATAACGTGCCCAATAGGAAACCCACTTGGGTTGGGGGAATCATTCAGGGGTTATGAGTGTAGATACAAAAGAAAGTACAAGTAACCAGAGCGAAGAGTAAAACACACAGTCGTGTAACAACAAACACATATGGAGTTCATTGATTAGTAGATATTTGTGACTCTTTTGGAAGCATGTGTATCACATAAAGATAAGGGCCTGGACCTCATCCCAAATTTGGGGTGAATATAGTACACGACGCAGTGGACACAGACACTATACATCGGGCCTCTCAACTCCCCTGTCCCTGGCAGGAGTGAGGGACTCCACAGTAACACGAGCACCAAGTCTCCTCTGCTCCCGGTAAAGGCGAGTGGGAACAACGTCGCACATCATATCTCTTTCCTCCCATCTTCCTAGTCCAGTCCCTTATAGTTAAGTAATACCCAATCTTCCCACATCCCCACACTAGAGTGTCCACCCACCTTAGGGCAGACCGTGACATCCTAGTTGAGATCAAGACTGGTGCAATTTCATAAGAACAATTCATGACACCTATATTTCCATGGCTATTTCTCAAGTTCCATAACTTCACATTCATTGGGGCATTCCAACAAACATAAGGTAGATGTCATATAAATGAAGAGTGTCACATCATCAATTTTAGTAACAAATAGCATGAGTAAAGTCTCTTACAGGTAGCAACAACATTCATGCATATTGGAAGAGAATTGACAACACTACAAGTTTCAACTTCATTCAAACGCACCAGATTGCAGGAACTACCAAGAACAGCCATACAGATCAGCACATTTCATCCATTGTCCTTGTAAATTTGACAAAACTCTTTAAAGGAAAGTTGAAGATACAATAGTGCTGGATTTATCTATAAAATTTTATGTAGAAATATGGACTAGAAGATTTATGGTGAATTTTTTGGTGAAACATGTTCAGACTGTTTTTCAGACAGATTCCAGGGTATGTAATAACTGCTAATTTAGGGCATGTCGCAGTCAGAATTTTGAAAATATGACCTCGGGAAAAATTGTAGAGCAGGTTGTTATCTTTAAAATGAGACCAAGAACACAAAATTCCATAGAGTGTGCAGGGACTGAGCTCCATTTTTCTGAACTGTGTCCAGTCTAAAAGAAATTCAGACAAGTTGTGCAGATTGAATTTTTACCCCTGCTTATTGAACTCAACATATGACAAATTTTATATGATTCTGGGGTAGAACTTCAAGAGCTACAATTATATAATTTTTTCAGAAATTAATTCAACCCACAGAGACCATAAATCGAGTAGCAACATGCAGCAGAATTTCAGAACTTCAGAGGGGAGTGATTTGGTAAGAAAACCCAAGGGAAAACTTGATCCATTGAATTATTGCAAACATACCACATAAATTCAAGAGCTTGATCAATCTAAATACCATCATAATACCATCATAACCCTAAATGAAAAATCCTTAATCCAAGTTGGAACCCTACCTCAAGAAGGCCTTTTCTTCTTCTCTACTCTTTCTCTTCCCTCCACCTTCTTTCTCCTTGAAGCAAACCTAGGGGTTTCTTGGATTTTTGAGGTAAAATTACGGTCTTGAAGCCATGATGAAAAAGAAAAGGAGGGATGGGGGATTTCGGCCTGGTAGTGTGAGAAAGAGAGAGTGAGAGAGAGTGTGTTAAGAAAAATCTAGATTTCTTTGGATTAAAGGAGAAGCCAAGGGGTTTTGGCTTAAGCAAGAAGCCTTTCTTTACACACACACACACATCCTATTGCTATACACACACCTCTCAAAAACCCATTATACCCATCCACCTCTTAAGTATTTACAAAAGTGCCACTACCCTATTACGTTTCATACTAAGCCCATTCTATGCACCCCCTTTTCCATGGGATACATTATCGTCACTCTCTTCTCTAACACATCCTCCGACTACGTGTCCTCATAGATTAGATTTCTGCTAATACTAGTACTGTACATTGCAGATAGAGGGGTTACACATCCTGTCCTCCTTAAACAAAATTCCGTCCTCGAAATTATCAAAAGAGACATTGATACAGAGATAAGATGCTTACATAAACAGGTGAGGGTACTTGTCTCTCATCTCGTCTTCACGCTCCTTTGTGGATTCACCAAGAGATTCTTTCTACCACATGACCCTCACTAAATTAATGGCCTTCTTCTTTAGTACCTTCTGTCTCCGATCTAGGATGGACACTGGTTGATGTTCATAAGTCAGGTCGGGACGTACTTCAATCTCTGAGAAGTCCACGAGGTGACCCGGGTCTCCGACACACTTATGAAGCTGGGATACGTAGAACACATCATGGATGCCTTCAAGGGAGGGTGGCAAGGCAAGGTGATATGCAACCTCACCAATATGAGTCAATATCTTGAATGGACCAATGAACCTTGGGCTCAACTTCCCTCATCTACCAAATCGAATTATGCCACATGTCGAGAAATCTTCAAGAACATATAGTCACCTGGTTGAAACTCCAGCGGACGCCTCCTTGTATCTGCCTAATGCTCATAGCGATCCTAGGTGATACGAAGATTCTCCTTAACTGTTTGAACCACATCGATCGCTTCCACCACCATGTCAAGCCCTAGGAGTTTACGATCACCAACATCGTCCCAGTTTAAAGGTGACCGGCACTTCCTTCCATACAGAGCAGCAAATGGTACTATTCCTATGCTTTCTTGGTAACTATTATTGTAAGCAAACTCCACCAAGTGTAAATGATCTTCCCAGAACCCCTTAAAGTCCAGCTTACAAGCCCACAACATGTCCTCGAGGATATGAATAACTCGCTCGGACTGCCCATCTGTCTGGGGATGATGTGCGGTACTAAACTTGAGATGAGTTTCCAAAATAGACTGCAAACTTCTCCAAAAATGTGAGGTGAATCTGGTGTCTCGGTCAGAGATTATTCAAACAGGAAATCCGTGAAGCCTTACGATCTCCTCCATATAACTTCGAGCCAAATGCTCGGTAGACTGTCCAACCCGAAAATGAATAAAATGTGCAGATTTGGTCAAGCGGTCAACGACTAACCAAATTACATCATTTCCCTTGGGTGTGCGGGGTAGCCAGTCACGAAGTCCATCGTCACGTGTTGCCATTTCCATTCAGAATTGAGAAGAGGCTACAACAGACCTGCAACTCTCTGGCGTTCGGCCTTCACCTACTGACGGACCAAGCACGATGCCATACTTCTGGCTATACTCTGCTTCATCACATGCCACCAGTAGTGTTGTTGCAAGTCACGGTACATCTTTGTCCCTCTTGTATGAATTGAATAGGGGGAGCTATGTAACTCTTTAAGAAATTCCTCTCGAGTAGCACCAGCCGGCACACATAGTCGAGTTCCGAACCTAAGAGAGCCGTCTTCGTGAATGTGGAAGTCGGTCCGAAGTCCGGCCTCTACCTGTTCTCGAATTCTCTTTAAATTTTCATCTCCTAAGTGCACATCTTTGATCCGGTCCACCAGATCGGACTGGACCTGCAAGCTTAACATGGCTGCTTTCATGCCCGGAAGAACGACATCTATCTCAATTTGTCGCAGTGCCCACTGGAGCTGAGGCTGAGAGGTCAACTTCATCACAGCAGGATATCTACTGAGAGCATCAGAGACCACATTCACCTTTCTAGGGTGATACTGGAGATCGATATCATATTCTAACATCAGCTCAAGACACCGACATTGTCGCATGTTGAGCTCCTTCTAGGTGAAAACATATTTCAAACTCTTGTGGTCGGTGTACACCTTGAAATGCTCTCCTAGTAGGAAGTGCCTCCACAGCTTTAGTGCAAAAATCACGACTGCCAACTCCAAATCATGCATAGGGTAGTTTAGCTCATGCACATTCAGTAGTTAAAGGCATAAGCTACAACACGTCCATGTTGAAGTAGGACACATCCAAGCCCTTTGCCAGAAGCATCATAAAAAAATCTCGAATCCGCCTGAATGGTTCGGAATTGTCAGGACTGGCACAGTTGTCAACCTTCTTTACAACTTCTCAAATGCTTGTTGACACTCCTCAGACTAGACATAAGAAACGTCCTTTTTAGTCAGGTGAGTCAGAGGTGCCACGATCTTGGAGAAATCCTTGATGAACTTTCTGTAATAGCCAACCAATCTCAGTGGTGCCAGATCTCTGAAACCGGCCTGGGAACAGGCCATTTCTCCACTGCAGGCACATTTTCTTGATCAACTGATATGCCTTCTCCTGAAATTATGTGCCCCAGAAATGCCACTTTAGACAGCCAAAACTGGCACTTACTATACTTGGCATATAACTGATGTTGCCTCAAGGTCTCTAGAACAATCCTCAGATGCTCCGCATACTCTTCCTCATCCTTAGAATATATCAAAAAATCATCAATAAAGACTACCACAAACTTGTCCAAATAGTCAAAGAATACCAGATTCATTAGTCACACCGAAGGGCATCACCAAGAACTCATAATGTCCATAACGGGTTCGAAAAGCCGTCTTCGGAACATCAAAGCACCGAAGCTTTATTTGATGATTACCACTTCGTAAGCCCAACTTTGAGTAGACTCGGGATCTACCAAGCTGATCAAAGAGGTCATCGATGCGAGGAAGTGGGTACTTGTCCTTTATTGTCACCTTGTTCAATTCCCTATAGTCAATACACATTCTTCGGGATTCATCTTTCTTATTCACCAAAAGCACTGGTGCTCCCCCAGGTGACACGCTTGGTTGTATTAGCCCTCGCTCTGATAGGTCCTTTAACTGATTACGAAGCTCGGCCAACTCAGGTGGTGCCATTCGATAAGGAGCCTTCGTAATGGGTTATATACCTGGGATTAAATCAATGGTGAACTCCAATGATCGATTAGGAGGAAGTTTATAAATGTCATCAGGAAAGACATCAGGAAAGTATCGCACAACCCTGGGTAAGATTGGCTCCGCCTCAATGGCCATCGCCAACACTTCCAATTACACCGGTGTTTCTCTAAATCTTACAGGTTTCAATGTGCAACTACAACTCCAAAACTCAAATTCTGGGTGACCAGGAATCTGCAAGACTACCCTCCTTAATTTACAGTCAATAGTATCACAAAACATCCTCCTTAATTAACAGTCAATAGTGGCACAAAACATCCCTAACCAGTCCATCCCAAACACAGCTTCAAAAGTGGGCATCTCAATCACAAGGAAGTCGGCATATAACTCCCGACCGCAAATTTCCACCGGACAACCACGAAGTCCTAAAGCACTCCTAATCACACCACTCCCTGTGTGAATATTCCAACTAGCAGTGAAGGAGTTTACTGGTATATCATTTTTGGCTACAAATTGTTGTGACAGAAAACAGTGTGCAGCCCCAGAATCAAAAAGTACTACATCAATAAAGGATGCTACTTTAACAGTACCTAGAAGTTAACAGAGAAAATCAAGCCAATGCCCAGTATAACTTAGCAACAAGTGAAATAATGTAAAAGTAAGGGAGAGGCTAGAACCATACTGGTGATAACCTGGCTTGAGTTTTTTGCCTCTACCGTAGTCATCGTAAAAGCTTGGGGCTTTGAAGCAGAGTTTGCCTTCTTAAAGGCTTGCCGCTGCGAAGGCAGAGAAGGTCCTCTAGGGGCTGGTAAGCCTGGTCCAGCTGGTGCCAGAAGTGCAGGCCAATAAGGACCAGGTGGAAGAGCTCGCTACTGCATTGTCCTAACAGTCACATGTGGTACTGGGGCTGGGTAGGTGATGTGTCCATATTTTACATCTTTTTATAGCATCATGCCATTGCATTTCATGCCATTTTCGCACCCAAATCCTGTATTTTCCTACGATATTGCAATTCTAATGTTATATTCGAGTTTCGTAATGTTTTATGGATTTTCAGGGATTTTGGAGTGATTTGGACCTATTTTGGATATGGACACATCTGGCACGCCCATGAGCCTGCTGGCGAAGCTCTACAGGAGTTCACCGAATTTTGGAAGCCATCGGAGGAGTGAAGGAGAGAGCAAGAAAAGAGGAGAAGCTGTAGGAGCTTCAACAGATATTTTCCTAAGCGACTTGACGAGCAGAGCAGCTGCTCGGTCGAGCAGATGCACGAAAAATAAGCCGGATGATACGCATGCTGCTCAGACCGAGCATTCAAGGTGCTCGGTCGAGCAGCTCTTATTTTTGAAGTTCAGTCAGCCTCCTGCTTGAGAAGAGCAGATCTCACAGCCACCGAGTCAGTTGGTTGCTCGATCGAGCAAGGCTGTCTCGGACCGAGCAGATAGAGTGGCAATTTTTGGAGAAGTGCAACTCACTGACGTGCTCGACCGAGCAGGAGGGCTGCTTGACCGAGCAGCCCGACCGAGCAAGCCTCTGCTCGACTGAGTCACTGACTCGGTCGGTGACACTGAAGGCTATTTTTGGAATTTCTCGCGTGGCTGTCGAATGCACGCTTGGGAGTGAAGAGTGGATCTGGGGGTGCTGCGTTGAGGGGAGTTCATTCTTTTTTGAGATTTTTGAATTACTTTTGGAGAGGTGGAGATTAGAAAGAATCTTGTTCGATCTAAACCTAGTTTTTTTGGAGATTATTGAATTGTTTTCTTAGAGATCTACTATTCTTGCGCTTTGGAATCTTTGGCTTTCTTTTGGATTATTATTTGCGATTGTTCTTTGTCTCCGGTGCGTAAGTAATTCGATTCTTAATTGGTTAATTTTCTACGATGTTTTATTTGATTAAAACCCTCATTTTTATTTGTCAATATCGCCATGAGTGAGTAGTCTATTCTAGGGTTGATGGGTTAGCCCTAAGATCTTAGGTGGGAGATGTAGATCTGGATCTCTAGGTTGAATTAGGAATAAAGGGGAGTATTCCGGTCGATCCTAGCCCATGTTCTGTGAAATTGATGAGCTTAAGGAGTATCCTTAGGATTCGAATAGGAAAATCGGTGGATCCAACCAAGGCTCGTGACCATGCCTGGCTCATGCCTTGAGGGGATCCACCGACGAACTATATCGCTACGTTGACGGCTACCGCCATTGCGTCAACGAGAGCCACTGAAATACCTCAAAATTCTAACCCACGAGAGTGGTACAAATTGAGAGATTAATTCCCTAAATCTAATGCAACGTAAGGATCCTATTCCAACATCGATTCCCGCCGGTCTTTGCGGTGATCCCTAATACCATAGTTTCTCTTATTATTGGATCAACAACAATACCACAACCAATCCTTTCAACCAGACAGCTATCTCACTTCGAGATATAAAAATAATCTGAGTACTCAAATACACTGTCACCGTCTCTGTGTGATCCAACATTTTTTATACTATAATTTGACACCGTCCGCTTGCGGATAGAGCCCGGAATTGACACTTAGGGGCCGTACTACGCCTGGCGACCGTGACACCGCCAGGGGGAATCTAGGTGTAGGTTCCAGGTGCGTCAAGTTTTTGGCGCCATTGCCGGGGACGATAATAGTGTTATCTTGGTTTATTTTTATTTTAAAGAGGTTGCTAGCAGCTCTTATCATTTCTCATCTTTCTGCCCTTTTTATTCTTTTAATTATTATCGTGCTACTGATGGTATTTCTCTGAGTTATTTTGGTGCATGCACACTCGCTTTGGGGCATTTAATCAAGAATTGTTATTCGACCCTGAAATCGAGAAAACGGAAAGGGCTCTGAGGGCCTCAAATAGAAGTCTAGCACCCTCTGCTCTGATGGCAGACAATACCACTCCTCCTCCTTGCATCGGGTCCATCAAGGACCACATGAAGCCCACCTTTGGAAATAACTCTTCTACCCTGAGACTGCAGCTGGCGGCAGCTATCTTTGAGCTAAAGACGGGCTTATAAATTTAATGCAGCAGGATCCCTTCCATGGGCATCCTCATGAGAACCCCAACCACCACATCCACACTTTCCTGGCAAAGTGTGACACTTTCAAGGAGAAAGATGTGAGTGATGAGGCCATCAAGCTACGGCTTTTCCCATTCACCTTGAGGGATAAAGCTTCTTACTGGCTACAGGCCCATCCACCCAACCATTTTACCACATGGGAGAAACTGGTGCTTGCCTTTGTGGACAAATTTTATCCACCTTCGAAGACGGTGCGGATCAGAGGGCTATCTCCAATTTCAAACAGCTTCCACAAGAGTCTCTTTACAAGGCCTGGGAAAGGTTTAAGGACCTTCAACATCAGTGCCCTCACCACGGGATCCAGTCCTGGGATTTGGTTCAGAGCTTCTACAATAGGCTGCAGCCCATCACCAAAAGGATAATTGATGCTGCCGCTCAAGGTGCCTTGCTGGATAAATCTCCTGAAGAAGCAATGGACCTGCTTAAGCATATGGCGGCAAAAAATCAGCAGTGGAGTGAAGAACGAACCATTGTGACTAGGACCCCCGAGGTCAAAGCTGCCAGCCATCTTTATTCTCACATCGAGACCTTGTGCAAACATGTGGCCAGAATTGAACAACGTTTGGATTCCATCCCAACGACCACCGGCACCCCTGCTTACCATCATTCAGAGGAATATGGGGAACACAGTTATGTTCCCAATGAGGTGCATTATGATGGTGCTGAATCATCGGAGTCCGTGCAATACGTCCAAGGAGAGGAACACAACCAATGGCAACACCCGGCTACTAGAAATCATCCGGGGTTTTCTTACGGAAACTCAAGTAGAGGGCTGTAACCTCCACAATTTCAGAGACCGCCACCCCCTCCTCGGCAACAAAAATGGCAACCACAGAATCAGCAGCAGAGTAGGTTTAGGCCAGCTGGGCCTTATCGAGCACCAGGATATCAGTTCAGTCGCCCACCTCAGCAGGGCTATGCACCATATCCACCTCGGTCCAATTTGGAGAGCACTTTAGAGACATTTATGAGTGGGCAAGTAAAATTTAATCAGGACACCTCCGCTCAGTTTAAAAGCATAAATACATCGCTCGATGAGCTGAGGGGCCAGATGTCCCAGCTGCTGAAGAACCAAGGGAGGTTGCCTTCGCAACCGGAGCCGAATCCGAGGGCTCAAGCCAATGATGTGGTCTCCGTTACCACACGAGGAGGACGGGCAACCGACCCCGTTATGATTTCGGTTGTGAACAAGGAGAAAGTCATAACTGAAGAGGCCGTCATTGGCAATGATAGAGAAGAGGCCACTGAAGAGCCTACAAAGAATGAGGAGAAGGCAGATCCAACATCCACCATGCCCACAACAATGTCGTCTCCTAATGATGTTGCAAGGAACAAACAAAGCCGACCTCCCCCGCCATATCCACAGAGGTTGGCTTTAGCTAAAATGGAGAAAGAAGTACTCCAAGTTCACGGAGCTTCTAAAGGGAATCCAGCTAAACATTCCATTCATGGATGCTATCACAGAGATTCCCATTTATGCCAAATTTCTAAAGGACCTGATCACGGGGAAGAGGAAGCATGAAGAGATAAAGCTCACGGAGGACTCTACCTCCATTATAAAGAATCATCTCCCGCGGAAGCTATCGGTTCCTGGAAGCTTCACGGTTCCATGCTCAACAGGAGGTACACCCATTAATCGTGCCCTAATTGATTTGGGAGCGAGCATCAACCTGATGCCGCTTTCCTTATTTGAGTGATAGCAAACTGGCAGCGAGCTGGAGCCCACGAATATGTCCATACAGCTAGCAGATCATTCGATCACATATCCGGTGGGAATTGCCAGTGATATTATTTTGCGGATACCTCCTGGGTTGTACGTTCCTGTTGATTTTGTTATTATGAATATGCCTGAGAGAGGGAGATCCCAGCTTATATTTGGATGCCCCTTCATGGCGACAGCCGACGTCTTGATTGATGTCCGTGAAGGAACTCTCTCGTTGAACTGGGCAACATTGAAGCCCAATTCAGGCTGCAGAAACCAATGAGGGAGCACGTTCGTGAAGAAGGAGCTAGCTAATTGGAGCTCATATAAGATGAAGCTGTAGGAGATTATACTTTTGAGGGGGTCATGAAGGACCTGATAAGAACAGGTGTTGACGACGGCGGTGACCCAATCTACCACAAAGCAGTCACCGCCTATATCCGAGTGTTGGATGAGGAGCTCTTGGATCATTCTCTGCATTACAAAAATCCGGAGGCCATCAGTTACACCATGGATAAGCTTGGAATGGAAGTATGCCAGATACCGCCACACGGTATCATTGGCAAGAACGATGCGTGGATCTCATGCGCACCAAGCAACTATTGATGAAGCAAAGGAAGTCGAGCTCATGACTTAAAACGAGCGCTTATTGGGAGTCAATCCAATCTCTTAGATCTTGGATTTTCTTTTTCAATTTCTTATCTTTACTTTATCTATTTAAGAAACTCAAATAAAAACGTTGTTTATTTCTCTTAAAAACAAAAAACCATAAAAATTTGATGGGTTCTTCCTTTTTATAGGTTGAACATGAAGGGGCACACAAATCGATGATTTAAATGGAAGGAAGTTGGAGGAGAGTAGTAAATTTGAAGAGCTGATCAAAGGAGAAGAGCAAAAAGGGGACACAGGTTGCTCGACCGAGCAGCGGCTCTGCTCGGTCGAGCAGCGCAGGCACGAGAAAGAAGAGCAAAAACATCACTCTGTCTATACGGCCCAAGCAACCTTTGCTCGGCCCGAGCAGACATCGACTCGACCGAGTAGCCCCCTGCTCGGTCGAGCAGTGCAGGCTCTGAAAAACTTGGAAAAAACGACATTCTGTCGCTCGGTCCGAGTAGCCCCTGCTCGGTCCAAGTAGCGATCTGCTCGACCGAGCAGACCATGCTCGATTGAGCATAAGAGGGAGTGGTCTAAACTTTTTTATGTGTGTGTGTGTCCGACTCGACCGAGCAGCTCCGCTGCTCGATCAAGTCGATTTATCCTAATTTTTATGGGCCCCACTTCCAAATGAGTTGGGTTTTTAACCCAACTCGTTTCACCGAAACGCTCATTTTCTTACCCTAAACTACTGCCCGAGCAAACACCACCCCTACCCCACTCGATCTGCCCTCCCCCGTCGTCGTTCACCCCTCCACCGCCCGCACCACCATCTGTGCCACCCGTACGATCGGTCCCTCTCCCTCTCCGGTCAGTCTCTCCGTCTCTCTCTCTCTCTCTCTCTCTCTCTCTCTCTCTCTCTCTCTCTCTCTCTCCCCCCCTCTCTCCCTCTCCATCCGCCCCATTCCCTTCCCCCCTTTCTGATCGACAATGGCCATCGCCGGCGCCGCCGGCGCCGCCCCTTCTTCTTTTTGCAACCCCCCGACATCCACCCTTCCCCCCTCTAATCGATCATCACAACCCCCCATCCCATCTCCCAGTCGCCGTTGCCCTAGGGCTTCACCGCGGTCTCCTCCCCAAATCTCTCGACGCTGCTGACCGTGCAGTAAATGTGCTCGGTCAGGATTTCTCCAACGAGCCGCACTGCTCGGACCCGAGCAGTATAGCTGCTCGGTCGAGCACCCCCAATTCAGCACATTTTCCCTATTTTACCTTTCATATACTGATGTTTTACTTGTTTCTATTTCAGGTACAATTTGCCTACGTCAGGGGCCACTACCGGGATTAGCGTGGGGGAGACTTTTGCTGCGCTCGCTCAGTCGCTACACTCTTTCCTCTATTTACTTTTGTACCAACACATCACCCTACCACCTAAACGATGCCTCGCATTAGAGGGGCCCACAAACCTACGAGTCGTGGGAAGAGGAAGGCCACTGCCGCCTCCTCTTCTTGACCCCCACGACGCCCCCACCATGCCACCACCCCCACCTCCAAGGAGGAGCACGTGGGCGATCCGTCGTCCGCATCCGACTCCTCTTCCCCACGTCACACACACACCCATACCACTTCTGTGCCTATCCCCACCACCGCACCTATCATCCCTACCCCACCTCCCACCATACCCGCTGCTCTGCCTCCACTTGTGCGGATGTTTGGCATCACCTTTCGTGACGACGAGCACCGCGAGCGCTTCGACAGGCTCTCGTAGCGTCGTCTCGTTCCCACCATATTCATAGACGTCACCACACTCCGATTCCTTGGACTCTTGTAGGGAGTCCATTGGCTCTACTGCACGATTGGCTTCGAGCGTCTCCTAGGAGGCCATGCCCCCATATACACACACCTCACCTCGGAGGCCTTGAGCTCCATCGCCCGTACCCAGGCGGGCGATGGCAGCACTTTTCGTCTCTTAGATCGCGATTTAACGATCATATACGAGATGATCCGCGCACACTTCCATTTCCCAGCCATCCACGATCCCCAAGTAGCCTTCTCCCCAGACTACGACCTTGGCACGTTTGATGCCTCAGGCTTCTGGCATCGCATTTCAGGTCTGGACCACTACCGCCCGAGCCGGGTGAAGGTATCATGCATTGTGCATCCTTGCCTTTGTGACGCGCAACGCCACCTCGACACGACCATCTTTTGCAGGCCAGAGGTCGGGACCATATCCCTTCCCGAGCTTTCCTATCTTATAGGGGATGACCCGACCGATGCGCTTCCACCCAGACAGCTCCCTCCGCCCTTTCGTCCTTTCTGACATAGCCCATTGGCTATGTCACCACCTGATTCAGACCGCCAGCACACACTACTCGACAGATATCTGGCGCGGCGGATTTTTCACGATTTTTGCATGTATGCTTGGTATTCGTCTTCCCGATAATCTAGTGACCCCTCCTGTCTCCACACGCTTGACTCTTGGTGGCTCGAGCACTTGCATATCATCATGCCCTATGGAGCCCATCACTGGACTTACCTTGTAGGCACCCACCACACGTCTAACATGGTTCTTGACGTGCGTTTATATTTCATATATTTACGCACGTTTTCTTCCATGTTTTTCCATATTTTACCGCCGTCTTTTATTCGTTTTCTCGTGTTTTCTTGTGTTTTCTTGTTTTCTTTCACTTTTCCGTGTTTTTCGAGTTTTGCAGGAGTTTACTGGCATTTGGGGCATAAAACGATGATATCATGTGTCCCCGGAGCAACGGGAGGAGTCACACGTGATCCAAGGGGTCAAACGACGAAGATTGCATCTTTCAGCCCCTCACCCGGTCGGTTGGTCATCTCCAACTGATCAGGTGATGCACGCGTGCACCACCCGGACGCAGCTTGGAGCTCACGAGAAGTTACCTGGTCGGTTCAGTGACCGGGTCAAAAGCTCAAAGTCTCTGGAATTCGGAGCTGATTGCCAACCGATCGGGTGACCTTCACCCGATCTGTTCACCTGTAGCTGAATTTCAACAGCCAATACACGAAGATCCAACCGGTCTCCTCACCCAGTCGGCACCAAGATCCAACCGGTCGGCACCAAGATCCAACCGACCGGTTCATCCTGACCGGGTGAAACCCCGCTTTGCGCTGTAATTTTGTGAAGCGGCTCACCCGACCGGTTGACTTGTCAACCGGTCGGGTGATGTCGTTTTCTATAAATAGAACCCTAGGTTTCCCAGATTCGGGAGTTGGTTATTTTTTACTCTTTTCTTCATTTTGTGACGGCTGTAATTTTCCAGTTTTTGTAAGTCTTCGGATCTTTGTAAAACTTTAGTATTATCTTAATTGATTTACTACCATTGCATTTCTATTGTCTGATTATGATTTTGACGGTCCATTTTCATTTAGATCGCTTTTTAATGAATATTTGTGTGTAGTTCCCAAATCTGGGATTTTGGCGGAAACCCCTTCGGGGGCTCTTCCCGATGCGTCCATAGGGTTAGGAAATCGATGGGGATTAGGAATCTAACGGTTACGCGGGGTGTTTTATTGTCATCGGCGGGAAAAAGACCGCCTTTGACCGTTGGGCCAAGGGGGAATAAACTTGGCGGTTGACTCCCTAGCCATAGCTCACGCCCTTAGCGTAGACGCCGAATCCTAGCGCGCGGGAGCGGCAGGATAAGACGTTGGGAGTTATCGTTGCGAGCTTAGTGCTCCTGGATTCGACCAGTGTTAATGGACACGGGAGTGCCCACTGATCGAACCCGGGAAGTCCGGCGTATCATCCTGGGCACCGACCGTAATATCGGGCCCATGGGATGCCGGTACCACTTTCAGAGGCAACGTCTCACCATTAGACACTAATTCCGATCGCCATCCTACCCGTAGGCCGTACCGGCGAGAGTCGCTCATTGGGGTCGAAACCAAAGTCCCGGGTTTTTCCTTCTTATTGTCTATACCTTGCATTCCCTTACCGTGACAACCCACCAATCGATCTGGGCTAGCTCGCCCATGGGGTTATTTTGATCCTCTTTGACACAAGCACATCCTCGCCTCCCTGTGTTCAACCCCCAAGCCACACTACAACACCGTGCGCTTGCGGTTACAAATATTTAGATTTCCCGCACCCCCGTTCGCAGCCGTTTGGGAGTGCCGGTCAAGTTTATGGCGCCGTTGCCGGGGAGGCAACGTGATTGTTATTTTAGGATCTCATGAACCCTAGTGTCTAGCTCTTATCCCTACCTCGCGATAATTTTTGCATTCTTCTTTTTCCTTTTTATTTTCTTATTTTTATTTTTATTTTTATTTCTTATCTTATCTGTTTCTTTCCCACTTTTCGCTTCATGGGTGTTTGTTGTTTTTCATGCGCAGGAGTTCAAGAAGTCTCGACGACTTGATCCGTGTTGATCCAGAGATAAACGCCACCCTAAGGCGTTTGGCCACCGAGAAGCGAAGAAGAGAGGATCCTGAAGCCATGGGGGAGAACACCCCGCCTCACAAGTCCCTGTTGGAGTACTCGATGCCTTCCATCGAGTCCACCTCCGCCATCCGTCCTCCAGCTATTACGGCCCAAAGCTTCGAGCTTAAGCCATCTTTGGTGACGTGGATCCAGCAGGATCAGTTTTCGGGTGCACCCATAGAGAGCCCGATTGAGCATCTAGACTCCTTCTGGGAGAAATGTGACACCTTCCGGATAAACGGTGTCACAACTGAGGCGATCCGACTGAAGCTGTTCCCCTTCTCCTTGCGAGATAAAGCCAAGCTGTGGCTTAGGGGGAAGGACCCGAATATGTTCAACACCTGGGAGAAGCTCTCAAATGCCTTCCTGACGAAGTTCTTTCCCTCGGGGAAGACCATGAAGGTGAGGAGTGAGATCTCCTCCTTCTCCCAGGCCAGCCATGAGTCCTTGCATGAGGCTTGGACAAGATACAAGGAGATGCAGAGAAGATGTCCCCACCATGAGCTCCCTAAGTGGCAGATCATAAATCTATTTTTAATGGGTTGAGGGACGATTTAAAATCTTCCATGGACGCCGCGGCTGGAGGGTCCTTCATGTCAAGAAGCGAAGAAGATGCCGGGAAAATTTTGGAAAATATGGCATCCAACAATGAACGGTGGTGTGACGAGAGAGCCAGACCAAGGTCTGGGGGCATCCATAGAGTCGAAGACGTCGACAAATTGTCAAGCAAGTTTGACTTGCTGTCAACCCAGATCTCCGCATTGATGGTAGGCGCCGGTGGCGCCGGTACACAACAGATTGCTGCGGTAGAATCTGAAGTTTTTGGAGAGTTCGACGGTGGTGACGTCTCACCATCGTTGGATCAGGCGAGCGCATTATTTTACAATCCTACGGGGAATGCGCCATTTTCACCCTGAACCAACTCAAACCCGGCCTACTCTCCCAACAACCGGAATCATCCGGACCTTAGTTACCGGGCGCCTTATCAACATCCGGCTCAGCAACAACAGCAGATATATCAGCCGGCTAGGCCCCAACAGCATTTTCAGCAGCAGCAATATCAGCAGCAACAACCACCACAACAGTATCAACAGTATGCTCCGAGAAATCAGCAGCCCACCCAGCAGCAATACGGTCAGCAGAGGGCCATTTCATCATGCGTTTATATTTTCTCCTGATTTGCGATGTATTGAGTCAGTTCTTCCTGCCCCTCACCTCACCCACATAGCACCCGTCCATCAGAGTTGGATTATTGATAAGAACCACTCCCTGTACTCCATGCACTCGAGCCCCCGGGTGCTCCCGTCGAGGCAGTCACCGATGACCGGGTGCCCCGTTCCCCCCGAGTACGAGGAGCACGACCTAGCAGCCCTTGTGGCCGTCCTCCCAGATCTGCTCGTACGACCACCACCCCCAGGAGGCCGTTCTTCTTCGACCTCTGTCTCCCCCACCTCCACCTCCGTCGTGCCATCGGGGACTGTCACCACCTCTTCTCCCACTACCCCTTCCTTTGTCTCAATCGTACCTGTGTCCGAGGGCACCGATGTTCTATTTGCTCCCGACCTTACTAATCTAGACTTTACTGAGCACAACCCAGCCCCCACTCTTCCACCACTTCGGGACCTTATAGCCTCACTGCCCATCTCCGTAGGGTCCCACATTCTGCTCATTGGCACATCTTCATCACCGGAAGCAGCTGTCCTTACCGGGAGCGTCTTGACATCTGTCCACACTTCTGTGTTGACGACTACTCTATCCTCGGCTGCCCCTTTTTCCACCACAGGTTCTCCTGATCTTAGCCACACCACATAGCACACCTCCACTGCTGAGATCCCGTCGAGCATACCCTCTCCGACTTTTCACCCCTGGCACCGTGGATTATCTCCACGGGGTCGTTTTATGAAAATGGTGTCTCACGGTCACGTTTCTCTCCCTCCTCTCGACTCCCGTACCACAGATTCTCGTCTGACGGCGTTGGAGGAGTCGACTTCTCTCCTTCGGTGGGATTTCGACGTCTTCGTATGCTCAAGGGCAATACATCATGAGAGAGTCGAGGCAGACCTAACCTCCATTATTGACCTGCTTCGGACACGTGTCGCACCACCCGTGATCCTTGCTCCCGGCCCTCCACCCCGGCCAGCCACTGTGACTACCGTTGCACCACTCAGTGCTCCACATTCTCTGGCTTCTGCAGAGCCTACTTTTCCCAACCTGAGTCGGTCACCACAGTCCAGTTCATTACTTCTCTTGTCCTATATTCCCCACCCACATTACTGGTCTACAGCAGAGGGACCCATCACCACCTCCAGAGGGTGGTGCCTCTGCTTGATGCTGTCCCCTACCCATTTTTGCCTCCCTCATATTTTATTGTGCACATCTGTCTGTTTATGGCCCTGATCTTACATAGCTTGGGGGAGGACCCACCATGCATCATTCCTGCATACACATCATCTTTTCTGCATTACATCATATCACGTCTTATCCTCTTCTGTACAGTTTTACTTTTCATTCATTTTCTATCCCCATCCACCAACCCATTCTAGCATCATCTCCAGCATACTAGCGTTTTCTCAGCAGTGAGGACACTGTTGAATTTAGCTTGGTGGATGAGCGCTTTCGCTTTATTTTTATTTCGCTTTTATATTTTTCTTCCTTTTTCAGCTTTTTAGTCTACTTTTCCACCCTTTTATCTTTTTTTCTCATTCAGCATCACGTTTTCTACTTTTTGCCATGCATGCATCTCTTTTCCCATTTTCTTATTTTCTTCACCCTTTTTCTCTTTTTGCTAAGGTTGTTCTGCATGATGATACTTCTCGTTGCCCTTAGCAGTTACTCACGGTGCTTATTATTTGATGACATGCTATTTAGGGTAGTTTCATTTTTTACTTTCTATATGCGTGCATATTCTGTTGTTGATCTATCTGATTTAAGGCCTGTTATGAATTGAAAATCAAATGAATGAAATAGTATCTAGTATGCGCTATGTTGGGTAATGCACCTAGGTTCACGCATCACTAGAACACTTGGAGCATCTGCTTGTTATCTCATTCACTTCTGTTTGCATGCTTGATGTCATTGTGTTTATTACTGCGTGCTTTTCAGAATTCATCTAGATGAATGAAAATATCCATGCTAGTTATGAGTTTAGTTAGAGTATTATCATATTGAATCGTTGTGCACCTCTGATGAGTGAACCGAGTGATCCATTATTTTCCTTCTTCACATATCCATATGATTCTCTACATATCAGTTGGTTTCACCCCCACAGCTACCTTTACCGCATCCTACTTCCCAAAAATCCCAAAAGAAAAAAATATAGCTTCTAAATAAAATGAAAAAAAATATGTTAAATAAAAGAAAAAAAAGAAAAGAAATAAATAAAATTGTTTCATATTTCTCTATTAGAAGCTGTTGGGGTTTTGGCGGACCCCCAGAGCTCGGATCTGTGTCTGTCCTAAGTCGGACAGACCACAGGGGCACAAAAACATAGCGGAAATCGAAAATCAAAATTTTCTAGACTAGCTAAACTATTTAGCTAGGCTCTGAGGTAGACAGAACCTAGCCCGATCTATGCCAACTTGGGGTGGATCTGACCACCCCAAGAGGGATCTACTCTAAATCGACTAATTTAAATCTACACTAAAATTACTTAACCACATACCTGGAATCTTGGCCCTGGAGCAGGCAAGATGTACCGCACCGTCTTCAGAAGCTCCTCGTAGCCGAGCCACCTTGACTTGAACCGCCTGAGCCGCCTCGCACCCTCGCACCGATCCACCCGAGCCGACTTTCGCCTCCGAGCCGATCACACACGGTAGAAAGTTTCACTTGAGAAGAACCCGCGTCTTAGATGTCCAGATCAAGATCCAAACCCCCTTCGTAGTCTTTCAAGGACTACTCCGGAGAACAGGAAGAGAGAGAGAGAAAAGTTTAGTCGCCGATCGAGCTTGCTCTAAAAGTCTGGAGCTACTCGATCGATGACTTGGTGTGTATTTCAACGAAGAGAATGCACCCCTATTTATATAGGGAGTCGGCACTCGCTCCTTCGTTGCGAGCAATGTGGGACATTCGCAAATGGGAGAAAAATCAATTAAGCCAATTTGGCTTAATTTCTAGTTTCAGTGAGCTTTTAATAAAAACAAACTTTAATTAATAATTCTCTTTGTTTATTAAACTTTAGACACCAAACAAGCTATCAATCCGAAGAGCTTCGAATGATGAACGCGTAGGAACCGACGGCGACGAATTTCGACTTCGTTTGACCCCTCAAACAATTGCCCAAAGTTCGGCAAACAATCGATTTTCGTAGCCGTCATTTGGGGTTTCAAAAAACCCTAAATTGACTTAAGTTACGGGCGCGCCCGCCCAAGGGGACAAAGGCGGGCCACACGCCCGCTGGGCAGCGGGCCAGCGCCAGCTGCAAGCAGCGGGCGCCCGCCCGCTGCAGCCAGCGGGCTGCGCCCGTTTGCCTTTGCCTATGGGCTTATTAGCCTAGCGGGTCTAACCCACTTCACCTTGGACTGTTTTCGCGTTTCCGGGCTTGTTTGAGCTCTGATTTGGACACGGTTTGAACCTATGTTTATACCGGGACGATCCCGTCATCTAGGTAACCCCTTCCAATATATTTGTTCCTACTAAATTTGTCGTAACCAATTTACAACACGTTTAATCATAGTTTGCATCAAATGCAACGTTTGTCCCTATTGCTATTGCGACTAACTTTCACAACAAGCTTTGTGAATATCATCAAATGATATCTCTCTCTATTCTATCTTCCTATTACTAAGACACGAACACTACTCGGTGTGAGACCTAACAGCCTGACCTTACTACAGGTTGGGGCTCGGAACCCCTAGACGACGGTCACTACGAGCAGTAGCTGTCGTCCCTGTTTCAGAATCATCATAACGTGATCGACCCTTTGACAAAAGCATCATTGGGTTTACATTGGCTGTGTCAGTGATGAACTCCGTTAGCTGTAGTCCCTTCGTCAAGACTGTGTTCTTGTTGGCCTAGGGTATGGTTTACTGTCAACCCTATTAGACAACATTGGTCAGTATACGGAGGTCTTTATTGTATACACGTTGTACTCTTACAACGCACCCCGTCCGAGGATTAATATAAAGACCGTATTGAGCCTGTAACACTAACTTCCCTTTAATAGAAGTGACGAATCCCATCTTAATCATCTACTCGCCTCGAGAGCTTCGGGTGCAGCTCAACCTAAGATCTTTCAGCAGGCCTAGCCTCGAAGCTAGATCATAGGTCTAAGCTACACCGTTCACTCACAGGTTTGTACTAATGACTTCGGTCTTAAGGACCAGCTAACCTATCATCACCCTAGAGTTATTAAAGACAGTTCAGTTAAAGTCAACCATTTAATAACTCTTATGTGGTCGTTCAGTGAACTCATTCTCTAATGAGCACCTGTGTCTAGTCTCCGACTTCACCAAGTCGAATGACTATGAGATCATCATTACCCTAAGGTAAGACTAAGACACAATGGTCTATCCGATGTGTCGATATCCAGTTCTCGACACATCTATGACCATGAACCGTTTAAGACTTACGTTCTATTCGGTCACTTACTTACTCATAATCGAGATCTCATCTAGATACGTAAGGACCTAACTATAAGTCTATGGATATTATCTAAGTATATTAATACGAACTATTTATACTTAGAATAATAGGTACCATATACGGTATGAACAAGACGTATACTTATGGATAAATGCCTTATGGGCATACATTCTCCTACATCTCCCACTTGCACTTAGGCTATTTATCTCGGTATCTCATACCGCTATAGCATATCAGTCACATTGACATTTATCTGACAAACCTAAGAGTGGTTTTACTAACCAGTATCTACAACGAATTTAAGTGGATTAATTAATACATCACTTGATCACACAGGGTTGATCCTTTGGAAAAATGATCTGGATCAATTTTTCCTATCTTTGTATACCTAACAATTAGCTTATACAATCTAGATGTAGGGTCTAACGTTATAATCTATAAGTCAGTCTCAGCTCATTCCACTTTCTTTGTGTCAATATGTCAAGTACATACATGACACCCTGTGTCTCCATATATTCGATTAAATCAAAACAATTTTGATTCATTGTTCTATATAGATGATTTATTTAAGGTGGAAATCCTTTTTACTTAGTCCGAGAGACCGGAACCAAGTATACGAGCTGGTTCTCACTGACTTTAAGAATTACCTGGTTGAATATTTCAATATTATATCTAAATCATATTTAGATTATACATACGAAGTTATAACCATTTTATAAGTGCTTTTGATGGAATGTACTAGTGTCAGGTTCGGTTTGACGAATGAGTCAAGTCAAGATCGGTTTAAGGAATCTTGACATTGACTCGCTCAATCAAAAAATGTCCTACACTGTACTTTTCCCTTAACCAACATTTAATATTAACTTTTTAATAACTAAATACGGTTTATTTAAGAATTAATCTTAATATGCATATAAATATGATCGCACACAATTTATACGCCCTTGGAACCTATACTTAACTACCAATTGACTATAACTTTAAGTCAGCTCAAAAATCAACATTTTCCGAAGCTTCGCATCATCATTCGAGAATTTTCACAACCATCTCAGAAAGCCACAATCACAGAAAATTTAAGCCAATCAAATTTCAACTCAACAGAAAAACGCGATTTCCGAGACATTCATTAAAACAACGGATTCATTAAGATGAATCGTAATTTGTTTATCCCATAAACTTTGAGTGCAGAACACTCAATCATTGTTTTCAACTTTCAAGAAATGATACAATTTATTAAACTAAGATTAGTATCATCTCCTTCTTGATCATGTCTCTTGAAGTCGTTGAACGGCCCTAGCAGCAACGATTGCTCAGATTGCCGACCGTCCTCCGCACTTCTCCCAATCTCCGCTTCATATTAGCCACCTGTATACATTACACAGATGTCTTTTGGTATCTCATACTATATGATTGGAAATAATTACGTTTTATTGAATTGAATTTGTACCTGAGGTGGAGGCATCCGTATGCCCCTTCTTCTTCTCTGGAAGATAGATCTTACAGTTCCTCTTCCAGTGGCCAATCTTGTGGCAATGGAAGCACTCAGATTTTGACGGGGCTCCTTTAGTCTTTTTCTTCCCTTTCTTCGCATTCGTAGGTTGCGGGACCTACCTCTTCTTACCCTTGCCTTTCGGCTGGTCGGAAGAAGCAGAGCCAACAACCAATGCAGTCGGCTTCTTCTCAATCTCCTCAAATTGCCTAAGCATATTGAGGAGACCAGGAAGATCCATTTCAAGACTGTTCATTATAAAACCAGTGATGAAAGGCTTAAACTCAGGAGTCAAAGACTTTAGGATAATGTCTATGGACATCTCATTGTCCAGGACAAATCCTAACTGGACGGCGTCCTGTCACGACCCGCTTCCCTAAAATGGAGGCGAGACGTGAGAAGGTCCGCTCAGACGTGGAGCTGTGAAGCTGCACGCCTGATAGGCGTCAATTTAGTATAAGCAGGTCCATGTAATCACAAAAGGAACAACAACAATAATAATAATAAAGGGACGGATATGAAATACCAATCCCAAAGTTTGTCCACAAAATATTCAACATAACAGAAAAGCCACCAGGCTAACAGGAAAGAGTCTAAGGCCCAGAACAAGGCCAAACAAAAGCAACACAAACATAACAGAGTATCAAACTAGGTGCCACGCACCGACAACTAGGCAGTCCAACAAAAGAAGCTAAACGAAAACACTAAGACTGATCCCCAGTGTCAACGTAGTCCTCGATCAACGCGGGTCCTGACTCAGCGTCAGCGAACACCACATCCTCAGCAAGTAACTCGGGCTCGGGCTCTAACATGTGTCACCCAAAAGAGAAAAGGGGCACATGTCAGCAAGTCGGAAGACTTGTGCAAGGAAACGGAAAGAAAGGTAAACTAACAACCTAGCAGTTAAAGTATGGTGCATGGCAAGTAAAGTAAGGTGGTAACAAGTAAAGTAAAGGAGAGTACAAGTGGCAAGTGGTTGTTGTGACATGTAATGTCAAGTAACAAGTACAAGTACAAGGGATCACTCAACGAGTGCCCTATTGCCCGCAGGCTGTGTTCAAGTACCAAGTACAAGGGATCACTCAACGAGTGCCCTATTGCCCGCAGGCTGTGTTGAGCTCGTCTTCTGGAACACGAGCCAGAAAGTGTATTTGGCGTAGGATTGTGCCCACGCAAGGTGGGTGCCTAGCCGGAACAAATAGTACAAGTATGTAGCGAAGCTACGCAATCACGATGAGTATTCAAGCATGCAATGACATGAGCAGATATTCACATACCGTTAATTGTATTTAAACGTGACAGGCAAAATGCAGTGACATGAACATATTCGCGTACCGTTAATTTAAAGTAAACGTGGCAGTTAAAATGCAATAACAGTTAAGGATGCATGGATGGCATGAACAGTTAATTCGCGTACCGTTAAGGGAAAGTAAACGTGACATACAAGCATGATGAGGGTGACGGACCAAGCTTCGTTGTCAAGCTAGGTCAATGGCGTCTAAACGGCTATCCTTTCACCGTCTAGTCTCTTTTACGCTAAAACAAGGTAAATGGCCTAAGACATGGCCTAAATCAAGGGATGCAAGTTTCACTTGCCTGATACCGGGATTGACGAGCAATGAAGATCGTCACACAAGCTAACTACGGAATGGATCACTGTTATGGCAAAACAATTATTAGCACAATGATCCTAAATAGGTTTCTTATTAGAACCCTAATCATCTACTCAATCCATTTTATTAGGGTTTCACAATGTCAATGTGGGTTATGCTAAAATTAAAGGAATCGAGTATTACCGCGTAGGGAACGGGAGAATAACGCCAAGCAACCACGGCGACGGAAGAAACGCTCCGGGGAACCTAGGGTTCAGATCTGGAAATGATTGGAAAAGTTAGGAGAAATAGGGTTTTGGGGGATTTTGGGGATTTGATGGAGATTTGGGGAATATGAGAGGTGGAATGAGTGGATGGAGGGTTTGGATGATGGAGGATGAGCTTGGGATGAAGGATCAATGGCTTGAGGAAGATGGGGGCTCAATGGGGGAGAAATTAGGGTTTTAGGTCGTGAGGGAGGAGAAGAAAACGTTTGGAGGGGTATTTATAGAGTTTGGTGGCGGCTAGGGCAAAACTAGGGTTTTCTGCACTGCTTAGTCGGTCAAAGACCAACTGCTGACCGACTAGTTTGAGATCTAGTCGGTCGGTTGAACAACGTAGACCGACTAAGTGTAAACAGTAACTCCAGTCGAAAACCTAAACCAAGAGTTAGTCGGTCCAAGAACAACTACTGACCGACTAGTTTGACATCTAGTCGGTCGATGAACGTTCTTAGACCGACTAAGAGTAAACAGTAACTAGTGTCAAAAATAGTTGATAAGTTAGTCGGTTAAAGAAGTATTGACGACCGACTAGTTTGCAACCTAGTCGATCAACCAACGTTCTTAGACCGACTAACGATAAACTGTGACTCCAGAATAATTTAGAAAGCCAACTAGTCGGTTCAAGAAGGTTTGCCGACCGACTGGATCGTCATCTAGTCGGTCGGTGCCCCTTCTTACACCGGCTAATAAGCACCAAAAGTTCCGATACGGAGCGCGGAGCTCCGGGATCGATTACTAAGACTCCTATGCTTGATCTATCAATAAGATATGACCAATACGAAGCCCGTCACGAATGACTTGCACCAAAATCGACGATTCCAAGAAAGAAGCTAGGAAAACACGACGAAACGATCAAAAATGAAAGTTACGGAGACGAAAACCACTTATAGGGAGAAAATCCACCAAAACACATAATATAATATAATATATCCAGATACATGATAACCAGTCGTTACATCCTCCCCAACTTAAGAAAAATTCCGTCCTCGGAATTTCTCCAACACTCACGTGTCCGGGAACAAAAGTGGGAAACGCTCTCACATCTCATCCTCATTCTCCCAAGTAGACTCTCCAGGCGAGCCGTGTCGCCACATCACCCTCACAAGATCGACGACCTTATTCCGAAGTGACTTCTGACGCCTGTCCAGAATCTGCACTGGATGCTGGTCATACGTCAAATCTGGGCGAACGGTAATCTCCGAGAAATCCACAGCATGAGATGGATCGCTAATGTATCGACGAAGCTGCGACACATGGAAAATATTGTGAACTCCTTCCAAAGATGGTGGCAAGGCTAAGCGATAAGCTACCTCGCCAATTCTCTCCAGAACCAGAATGTCAAACGGTCCAATGTATCGCGGGCTCAACTTCCCTCGCTTCCCAAAACGAATCACTCCACGATTCGGGGAAATCTTCAGAAACACATGGTCGCCCGGCTGAAACTCCAAAGGACGACGTTTAGCATCCGCCCAATGCTTAAAACGGTCCTGAGCAATCCTCAACCTCTCCCGAATATTCCTGACAACCTCCACAGCCTCCACAATCATCTCAGGTCCCAACAGCTCCCTATCACCAACATCATCCCAACTTAATGGCGATCGACATTTCCTCCCATACAATGCCGCAAAAGGCGCCATGCCAATAGACGCCTGGTAGCTGTTGTTGTAAGAGAACTCCACCAAGTGTAGATGGTCCTCCCACGAACCCTTGAAATCCAACATGCACGCCCTTAGCATGTCTTCCAAAATCTGAATCGTCCTCTCGGACTGGCCATCTTTCTGCGGATGGTACGCCGTGCTGAAACTCAGACGCGTACCCAAACTCTTCTGCAAACTCTGCCAGAATTGAGATGTGAACCTCGTGTCTCTGTCCGACACGATGCTCACAGGGACTCCGTGAAGTCGCACAATCTCCTGCACGATTCACGTTACATCACTATCCAAACTAGGAAAAGGAAGTAAAACGGAGAGTAAAAAGAATTCTACCTCCATATATCTCCTTGCTAGCGCCTCAGTGGACTGTCCCACTCGGAACGGAATAAAGTGCGCAGATTTGGTCAATCGATCTACGATCACCCAAATCGCGTCATTCTACTTCGGACTCCGAGGTAGTCCAGTCACGAAATCCATAGTGATGTGTTGCCATTTCCACTCTGGAATCGGAAGCGGTTGTAGCAACTGATTCGGGTTGAATATTGCGTATTTAACCCCCTAATTAGCCCTATGATGTGCCTATATAATACTTAATTGCTCTCTAATATGTGCGTATTTTGTACACCATTATTTATTAGAGAAATCACATTATTTGTGCACAAAACACGAATTCTAATGAGTATTTCTGTATTTTTATATTTTTCTTAGCACCGTCTCGATCTCACGATTCCAACGACTATTTATTTGTATTTTTCTGAGATCAGTGCTAATTTCTATGAATTTTTGAATGCAGAATACAATTTAAATGGAGAAATACGTTTAAAATACGAAAATACGCCGTCAGCCAACCCGACGCTGCCACGTGGCAGCATCTGAGCGAATTCCGCTCAGATCCGACGGCATCAGAGATCGGGTGACGCGGCATCACGAGGACCGTCGGATGGAGATCCGACGGCCACGAACGAACCACAGAATTCTCGAGCGGAGGCGCGCTCTACGGTGCAACGTGGCATTATATGAACCGCAGATCTTCAATCCAACGGTCCCTATACTCCCTGCAGATTTAAATCGTTGCCGAGCGACGTGGTCAAATTGGGAACGCCGGATCAAGATCGGACGATCCACAGCAATTCAAACTAGCAGGCGACGCGGCCGAATCCTGGCCGCTGCTTTGCGATCCAACGGATGTCATCGCGGCCGCCTCGAATTTTAATTCTCGATTCGAATTCGTTTTCGACGGCGACGTGGCGCGTTCTTAACCCTCCGATGCCGGATCCAACGGTTGCGGCTAATCCGAGCTGAACTCAGATGAGGAAGCGGGCGGGACCCGATAACGGGGGACACGTGGCACTCTGTGGTCCGATCCCGATAGATCGGACGGCTAAAAATTTCTCCGGCGATTTTTAATTGGGTGCGGGCGCGTTTTCGAAGCGGGTTTCGACCCGATAAGCTATTAAACCCGCAATGAGTTATATTTAAGCGTATTTTAGGGTTTTGGGGAGTATTCTGGCGTATTTTGGGACTTTTGGAGCGGCTACTGTGCGTATTTCTCCAGGAGAAAATTCTGAAAATTTCCAGAGACTATTCTTCCTATTCTCAGAGAGTTTTGGGTTCTAAGGAGGAGATTTGGTGATAATTTCTTGAACTTATACCCCGTATTTGGTGTATTTCTTTGTATTTTGCTATCTAAACGATGTATTTAGCTATCAAAACTGATTTTTATTGCACCATGCGTGGCTAATCTCTTTGTGCTATGGTTGTGATGTAGTTAGGAGTATGTAGTTGCTAAATCTCATGTCTTTAGCCCTATTATCATGTCCAAATTGCTAGTTTTGTTGATTTCTACAACGTATTTGATGGGTATTTGCATACTATCGATATTGTTGATGTGCCCTATGGCTAGGCCCTGATAAGGCTAGCCAATTTGTGTTCTCTAATCTGAACTTATCGCTGCGATTATTGTTTAATGAAATCAACATTGCTAGTAATACGTTTAAGGCTATTTTGACTAGTTTTCATTGATTTATCTTCCGACGCCTTCACGCCTTGACCGGGTGAAGCGTCGTGTGACATTAAAAGACGTGAAATTTCAGCGACCATAAACTCCTAATGAACTCACAACCGTAGCATACTTATCTCATCGAATTCCAAACTTTCGTGATACCGTAATACTTTTAGGAACCACTTTCTTTGTTACAAATCCTTACACTATTTTTCACCTTCACAAAGGTGGTCGTTTTCTTAACCGTATATTATATTTGATTAGTTGAATTTGTGTTATCTCAGGTCGACTTGTCCCGAGGATTCGACTCTGGACTCTCCAGGTACTACTTGCACGATCTCCTGCGCTTGGGAGTAAAGCTCACATTGTTTTGAGAGAGGCAGCAACCCGGCCGTACGCTGATGCTCCGCCTTCACTTGCTGGCAAACCAGACACTTGGCCACACTTCGAGCCACACTCCTCTTCATGCCATGCCACCAAAAGTTCAGACGAAGATCCTGGTACATCTTGGTCCCACCAGGATGCACAGAATACGGCGAACTGTGTGCCCCCACCATCAACTCCTCTCTAATATCCCCAGCTGGCACACACAGCCTGGCTCCAAACCTCAGCGAGCCATCCTCGTGAATTAAAAAGTCAGTTCGCAGACCGGCTTCCACCTGCTCCCGAATCCTCACCAGCTTCGGATCCTCAGCCTGGCCAGCCTTAATCCGATCCACGATCGTCGACTGTACCTGCATGTACATCAACGAAGAAGCCTCCCCAGGAAGAACAATCTCAACACCAGACTCGCAAAAATCCTGCTGCAATCTCCACTGCGAGGTCAAAATCATCACCGCCGGAAGCCTACTCAGCGCATCAGGAACCACATTCACCTTGCCAGGGTGAAACTGCAAATCAATATCATAATCCGCCATAAGCTCCAACCATCGACGCTGTCACATGTTGAGCTCCTTCTGAGTAAAAATATACTTCAAGCTTTTGTGATCGGTGAAAATCTTCACCCTCTCACTCAGCAGGAAGTGCCTCCAAATCTTAAGAGCAAACACAACGGCAGCCAACTCCAAATCATGCGTCGGGTAATTCTTCTCATGAGC